>JASANB010007902.1:0-125625 GCA_030248155.1 Sabatieria punctata
CTTAGCTCATTTGAAAGCCAACGCAAAGACCTATCGAACGGTGGGTAACACGACCGGATCGGTTAAGGCACACCGTCGGTACGTGCGCTGAGCTTGATGGCGCCCATCATATTTTGAGATTTGTTCCGGTCGGACCCCCCCCTGGTCCGCATTAAGCTGTTTTGAGCTTCAAGCGTACTGTTATCTCTTTCTATACAAAATTCATCCAAAAAATTCCAGAAGCTGTAGCGTCGATCTGTGCTAGGCCAGCAGTCCTCCGCCGAGACAATTTTTTCGAACTCGCCTCTGATTTTTGTGGCAAGTAATTTTTTAGCAAATTTTTGCGATTTTTTTTAGAATTTTAGACACTAAAATCGCTGCGAAGTTAGCGATTTTTTATGATTTTTGGCCCAAAATTGCACTTATTTAACTTTAGGTAGCCAACCCTTTCCCTCGCCTACATAGAATTTGAGCTCAGACCCCCAACCCATCGGCGGATGACCTGTTGCATGTATGGTCGGTCACCGGGCTCATCCCAGCATTCCATTGCGCTTGCTTTTGGTGGAATGAAAATGTAGGTGCTCTTAACATTTTAGACTTTCTCAGCTCTGTTAAAATAACGTGTTTGCACGTGATTTGCAAGTCATGTTTTCTCAAACTGGAACTTTTGACAGGCAATCTATCCGAATGGTGGGCGTTCAATACGTATTACGAAAGTATCACGCCACTACGTACGTTATTTCCAACAAACTGCAAGGTTGTAAATACAGATTACGCCAAACAAAACAAACCTTTAAATGCTAAACGAGGAACCAGGTTACTCTAGTATTTGCGAGAGATTACAATTACAAATTACAACTCCAAATATTGTGCCGCCTTTAGCCGAGCACCGAACCACATCTGTCAGCTGAAAGCAGCCGCAGTTTATTACAAACTAGCGTTTCTTTGAGCTGAGGCTGTCTTTTCCATTATTCAACGCCGGTCAAAATAACTTGTACCAAGATGTTAAAATTGTTTGCCGGGCCTGCGCAGAACCTGAATTCGGCCATCAGATTTTTCGGTTGGTGATGTGCATTCTTTGACAGCGGCGGGCGGCACAGGCAGGACTTGACATTGTTTTGGCGCTGTCTGGTGCGTGTGTTGCAGAAATGTGAGAGCTACACGTTTCTGCTGCTAGTTGACGAGCGCTGGACAGCTGTTGACCGACGTCCGGCACTTGTGCCTGCATAACTAGCCGTTGCAAGATCTTCCGTTGCATCTGCTTCTGTCTGTGCGCGGTCTAAGTCGCTGTTGTGCACACACGGCCACCGTTTTCAATAGAATGCCTTTACAGGCTGGCCCTGATAGCAAGCTCACAACTAGTAAATCAGTTTGCCATCGTTGGCTAGTCTGCTTTCTGATTATGGCCGCCATCCTTGCCACCGGCGTCGCACTGGCGCTCCTTTTCGGCTTCGTCCTTCAGGACAAGTCACCGGACAAGCCGACACCGCCTGTAGATGAAGAACTGACTCTGCCTAAATGCCAGCCGCTAACGGTTACTGGCAAATGCAAACCGCTGCGTCGAAGCCAAGGAAAACTGCCGTAAGAATTTTGTTTTAGTGTCGCGCACGACAGACCAGGTTTAAGAGGCCATTACCTGATTTTAGGATTGCAATTCCGGACGAAAAAACCATTGCCCTCAAGGGCCACTGGCTCGGCGTAAAGCCACTCCGTTACGACCTTAATTTGAGCCTCCCTTACAACGGCGAGCCAAAGAAGAAGGTTCTGTTCTCGGGCAAAGTAACGATCCATCTAAAAGTGGTTGAACCTACGGCTGCCATCGTTCTGAACCTCGATCAACATGCAACCACCTTCAGTGACATTCAACTTGCCGAAAGTTGTTCCAGTAACAAGGCGATCTGCATAAAACGAGTCACTTCTAATCCCAAAACCAATCAAATGTTGCTGCAACTGCGTCAAACGCTGACTCCGAAGAACTATTACCGGCTAACAATCTCATTTAAAGGCCAGAGGACGAGAAAGGGCGGAATCTACAAAGCCGGATATGACAAATCAGTGTGGGCGCTCGGAACTTTGTTCCAAATGCGCTACGCTCAAACAGTCTTTCCGTGTATGGATCATCCTACGCTTAAAGCAAAGTTTCAGTTTTGTCTCACTCACCGAAACGATGTCGACGCCTACAGTAACACGGCAGCTGTGGTGTCGAGAGAAACGGCAGATCAAATGAATATGACGTGTTTTCAAAAGACGCCCATTATGCCTACGTACGTGTTCACCTTCAGTCTGATTAGAGGACACGGAACTTTCACTAAAACTTCGTAAGCATCTACAGTACCCGAACTGAAGAGTAGTGATTCATATGCAAATGTTTCAGAGAATCTACATCCTTCCCGACATTATCTTCCATCTATTCGCCAGAGGAAAGTTCTGCATTCGAGTGGGTAGTGCCAGAAGCAGAGACTATTGTCAAGCAAATGCAGAACATAACTAAAGTGCCTTACGTAATGGATCGGCTTTCTTTCCTTAATGTCAATCCTTCGCCGTTTTGGGGCATAGAAAATTACGGCTTTGTTACGCTTGACGCAGCCTGGACAATGTATCCGGACGAAGACACTAGTCATTCAATTGTAGTTCATGAAATCATACACCAGTGGCTGGGAAATCTGGTCACTGTCAGCTTCTGGGAGGAAATTTGTCTTCAGGTGAGCTGTATAGAGTTTAATAGTTTCTAAGTTTATTGCCTCTATCAAGGCCCATATAAGTCGAGAAATCTGTTTTTACGAAGAAAACGTTATAGGAAGGTTTAACGGCCTATTTGGAGTGGATCCTAACTGCGCAACTTCCTAACAGAAAGTCTCTGAAACTGAAGCTTGAGGAGGAGCGAGAGAAGACCATCCACAGCGAACGTCTATCCAGTCATCCAATCGTAAGACCGTTCGTGGAAACGCAACAGATAGCCGATGACTGCTTCAGCAAACCACCACTTGTTTTTCACATGCTTAATCACGCGTTCGGAAACGAAACCATCGACAATTTCCTCGCCTACCTGATCAAAAGCTACCAATTTTCCACCGCCAACATGGAGCAGTGGAAAAGTGGTCTGGATAAAGTAACCGGGTCCGACGAAGCCAGCAAAATGCTTGAAGCCTGGTTCAGCAAAGCCGGGTATCCGTTGCAAACCGCAATCAGAACCGAAAATCAAGTGCGGGTCAGCCAACAAACGGTGGTGAAAGACGAGAACATCACCTCTGGCATAGTTTTCCCACTCAAACTAGAGCTCTTGGACAGCGCGGGACATTTGAAATCCACATTACTCACAACAAACACTACAGTATTTGAGACGGAAGCAAAAAGCGATTGGTTCGTGCTCGATCCCAATATGAACACGCTAAGCCGATCGATCTACATGGCGGGTAACTACGAGTCGTTACTGGAATGTCTTGAGAAAAACTGTTCGCTAGAGGACGCCCAGCTACAGGCAGTGTTTGATGACTTCTGCTGGGCTTTGGTACGGGACAAATTTCCGCTACCCGAAGACACCTTTAAAAAGAGTCAGTGGACGTCGATGCTGGACAAACTTGGTGTACTGACATCGATGCATACCGGCCAACGCCGACTCTACTTGAAAGCGTGTGAATGTTGCTTTAAGAGTGAATCAGAATTACAGAAGGAACGCTCTAACTTATGGTCGCGTTCTAGCTGCAAACGGACCTGGGTAAACACTTGTCAACCGTTGCGATTGATGAATCTGTTGGACAGGCACTACAATATCACTCTTGAGAATAGCCCATGGGATCGCTAAGTTCTTTTGTTTTATCACTTGCCTTTTTGGGTCATGTATGCAGTGCAAAGAACTGTTTTAGTGCAGAGCTGAAGGTACATATTTTTCGTACGTAGAACAGTATTTTGTAAGCGGTTTTCTAGAGATTTTTGAGCCGTTACTTGTACATAAACGAACAATTTGTTACTGTTGTAACGTTTGTTACGTTGCTGTGCAGCCCTATTTATGGAGGTTTCAAGTCTCATGGATAAACAAAGAAAAATGCCACCAATACAGTAAGACACATACGATACGACGTGAGAGAGTCTTACGGTCAGGCGTACGCCCCGTTTCGTAAGCTCGTCCGTAGTGTGCGTGCTTGTATCACCCTTCTTTCACTACCCAGCCTTTGCATGCATACTTGGATCAGAATAAATTGTTCAGCTCGCTCCGCCGATTGTGTCAAAAAATGTCGGTCCATTAAGGTGATATGGTAGTGGGACCATGTGACAACAGTAGTTGAGGTATTTTAGTGGTCAAACTTCGCTAGAGTTACAACATACATGTGCCGGGGGTTTACCCCCTCGCTGGTAGGCGCTAACCCCCAGCCTACCCGACCAAACCACTTAAAATTTTAGCGACCTTTGTGGGAGAAATTTGATGACCGTTTTGGAAAAACAGAAAATTTCCGGCAAAACTCAATTCGACGGCTCGGCGACCTTCTTCGGGAAAGCAATTCTATATCCTGAAACCCACACCGAAAAGCCACATACCCCTCCATTTTTTCCGGACCATGTATGGCGACAAATTGGCAATACACACTTTCTCAGATCGACTTCGGTTTATGCACTTTCAATCGAAAAAATAATAAACAAAAAACTGAAGGTATACGTACATATTGCATAATAAACTGCACAGATATGCATCATCTTCATCATCAATGATTACATCAGATAACGCAAAACAGATCGGTTTCGAAAGAAAGACCCTAGAGCAGAAGATTCATTTCGTTAAGAACACACAAAATAAACAAAAAACACAGAAAAAACAACTGGACTATATCGGAGTAATACACGGATTACAGCACGATAAAACCAAAGTCAATTTCGCTAGTACCGAAATACCAGAGAAGGGGTTCGGGTGACAGACAACCTTTGGTTAGCGCAGCAGTCCAGTACCCCAAAAGGAGGGGTTCTCTTTCAATAAATCGCAACCGCATACACAGTGGCTACCCGTTGACCAGCCACTTAAAACTCCGGACCACAGAAGAAAAAGCTGTGTGAGACTAAAGCCAACACAAAGAGCCGGCAGATCCCTTGCAATCAGTGACGGTGCTCTGGAAACTAATAATAGAGCAGTGCAATTATCAGATCAAATCAGACCCCAGAGACAGGTGGGAGAGAAGCCACCGTCGCTCTTTGTGCCAGCATTCAAGGACACTTAAACTCGACGATACGCGCGCGCACAGGCGAAGACATTTGAAACAAGTACACCATGCAGCGAACGCTGGCCCTATCACCTCACGCTTATCAACAATAAACCGAAACTGATTTACATGTACACACCCACCCACCCAGACCGAACACCACACAACGGCAGCTCACCTCATCAACAACTCACGCATTATTTGCCTAACTGCAGCCGTGTGCGTTGACGCAGAAGTGACCGAATCTAGACAACAGAGAAAGGGCCAAACCCCACCACCTCTGCCTCCGAGCCGAAAATACAAGCACTAGTAGCACGAACAAACTGGGTCAGAAATGCTGGTCCCTCCCAACTGGAATCGACTGATCTAAGGTACGGCTATGCGGGTCAAAGAGATTTTTGAGAGCATAAACAAAGCAATAATCGACTCGGAAATAGAGCAGACGTCACTTCTGTTCCAAGGCACGACTCAAATCTCTGCCGAATGAAACGCAGATCGACCGAAGAAGAAGACGCAAAAAGGTATGATCAGTATAGAAATAATATCGCAAAAGACCACTGTAAATCAAGCTCGTAGTAGTTATACCGAAGAAAAACGCCTCACAAGACAAAAGGGTGGTAATAATAGCACAGTTGGTTCTACGTCACAGCAGTGTAGGCAGCCGGTCGTCTGTCTGTCTACGGTACTTACAGTAAGACGTACGTCACTGGCCGTTGGTGGAAGGGGTGTTCGGAGGCGTAGAGGCCAGGTCGCCCAGACCGCCCACTCCTCTCATGGAAGGTATGTGAATTTCTTTTCGACGCCGAAAACGAGTTTGAATGAAATCCTTACGCATCGAAACAGGGCGATTGGTCTGAAACAAACACAGTGTCTGTCTGGCTTTCAGTAGAGTCACCACTAGAGTTGTAAAAAATTTTTTTTGAAAGCCAAAAAAAAGCTTTTTTTATGAAAATTTTTCATTTCGAAATTTTTTTATTTAAAATTTTTTCCTAGGATGAAATATAGCTTGTAGGAGATGCAAGGATGCATCAGAAGCAACTTTTAATGCAAAAGCTGATACTTTGGCTCAAACATAGTGTTACAGCCTGAGAGTCGATATTCTACCTGCAGCATTGCTCACAGAGTGGCTGCTGCCCGTCAAAACCTATTTTTATGCTTAGAATAGGCCAGAAATTGATAGAACTGCACTTCTAATGTATATCTGAGGCTAAATTCAGCGATTTTCCCCCAAAATTTCCATACTGTGAATAAAATAAAAAATTTTCGAAATGGGCCTTCAAAAAAAAAGCCTTTTTTTTAAAAAAAAGAGCCTAACAACACTAGTCACCACTGACTCTGTGCAGTCGGTAGTAGAGGCCGCAGGCGTTGCAGACCAATTTTCCCAGCTGATCTCTTCTCCAGGCCGTCGTTTTAGTGGTGTTACAATTGCTACAACGCGCTTTGCCATCGTCTCCTACTTCATCGTCCTGAAACACTCATTTCATTGCAACCTGGTACTTAGAGTGTATAAACCTTGAGTTGCTTCAGCACTTAACGTCATGAATGGTAATTATTGGTAACGCTACCCTTAGGTGGGGTCTCTGCTAGTACTTAGGGTAGTGGTACAACGGATAGACGGTCATTTATGGCCTATAATTATGCGTGTCTAAAGGCCCATCACAATTATACTGCCATACATGTAACAGGGGCATACATGTAACAGCTCCGGGCCGACCTGGGGGGAGGGGGGGTTTCCTCAGATGGGGGGTCGAGGGGGGGTTTCGCCCAGGTGGGGGTCCCAAATTTCAAAAAGCTCCAAAACGCCTAGAAATGTGTTTTTAGCACGTTTTTTTTCAGTAAGGACGCTAAAAATCGCTATTTTAAGCTGCCAAATAGCGTTTTAAAGCTAAAAACAAGCAAAAAATGACAAAAAGAGCTTCCAAAAACATCGATTTTTCTTAAATATCAGCTGTGGAAACGCCAAATTCGGTTTCCAAAGGTTTTTCAAGTGAATTTTAGGCTAAAAATTAGTGATTTCTGACCCAGTTTGTTAATACTGGAGCCACTACCACCACTTGTATTTTTTGGTCGGGGGAGGGGTCCCTTAACCTGTCTCGGGGGGGGTGAGGGGGGGGGGTTTGGCCTTTCCAGCAGGGGGTAACCCCCCCAAACCCCCCTAGTACATGTATGCGAGGAGGACTCCTCCTCCGATTTTTTGAGCAAATTTTTGCGAGTTTTTTTACAATTTCAGACACAAAAATTGCCAAAATCGACTGTAAAACAGCACTTTTTGAGCCCAAACGAGCGATTTTAACGATTTTTAGCCGAGCGTTTTTAGTGCCCAATATCTTCCTAGAATTGGAGCTGAGAGCCCCCGGCCGGCGCCAGACCCTCAACCCCCTTCGGCGGATGACCTGTTACATGACACTGCTGTAAATTATCGAAAATTTTTGTTATGCTCTTCTGATTGAATAAAATGGTTTTAGAATGATACACAGATGTAGGCTAAATTAGGCTTATGCCATAAATGTAATTGGTCATCCGCCGAAGGGCGGAGGGGGGGGTTTGGCGCCGGCCCTGGGTGTCTGAGCCCAAATTCTAGGGAGGGGGCTTGCCACTAAAACGCACTAAAAATCGCAATTTTTCGGGTAAAAATCGTCGGGTTACCTACGATTGTAGCACGAAGTACCCGATTACGGGACCACTACCCTAGTGCCTTTACCACATAGTGTTAAGTGTCTTACTACGGCAAAAGTACACAAATCAAGCTATACCACATCTAGCTAAGTCTAAGCTTGGAAGCAAGGCTTAGGAAATGTGACAAATGCGCACATAGACGATTGCCAATAATAAGACGGTTAAGAGCAGACCTCTCTAACGTCCATGATAAGTGGGGAAGGCGCATTGTTGGGAGTGGGCATGTTCTGATGGTCGACCAATCGGGGCTGTCTGAGTGAGGGATCGTGCAGTCGCGAGAACAACGAATCCGACTGGCCACTGGTGGTGGCGGGCAGGTCGGCCAGACAAGCTGCCGCTCCCAGCAACGGCTGCGTTGGATTGTAGCTGATCAGATTTGCTGCCGCCGCCAGCGAGGACAGGTACGCCGACGCCCCCACCGCTGCTGCCAGCGAAGACGACGCCTGACCGACGCACATGTTCTCCTGAAAGATTACAACATGCAACACTACCCCCAGTCCGCAACTACCGATTTCTATTTCAGTCAGGCACTTAACGCCGTTTCCGGTACAGCTACCTAGGCTAGTGACACCATAATGGTACCTCACGTTCGGCCACTGTGATGGTACCACTACCTTCGCGTTGGTATTTGTACCGGTACCTTCTATGGTACCACTTCATTCAGTCTTTGTTCCATATTATGGTAGTGGTACCTACCATATGGTACGATGGCACCATACGGTATGGTAGCGGCACCAATGGCCATGGGTAGGGGTACCATATATGGTGCCGGTACCATACTGTGACAGAACCATATATATATATATATGGTACCACCGCAGTCCCAGAACGTGAGGGTACCATAAACGGCGGTATGTGCCAGACTGTATTTGTCACAATAATAGCTAAAATTTTTTAAGGCCGGTCAAAAATTTTTCTTTTGAAGATAGTCTGAAAGGTGTCGAGCGTCCAAAATTTAGATCCAAAAAATTGGGGTTCGGTGCGAAGTGGTCTGGAGGAAGGGAGGATAGTTTGCACAATGATTTCAATAAAATGGCTTGAAAACGCATCAGTAAGGTTCCCAGCTAGATTTTTGCTGTGTCCCGACCTCCATCCCATGTACACTAATGTTCTGAGCTATGTTTAGTCTCGGAACCCTTGCCTGAAAATTTGGCTCAGACGCCAACATGCATAGATAGAAGGAAAGAGTACCGTTTGCATCTTTTCTGTGACGGGAGGCTTGGCCCGGCACCGTTCGCACAACATATCGTCGACGCTTAGTTGGTGACCAGCCCGGAATGCCACACCGCACACCATACAATGATCGTTGGCCGGTTCGGCCGGTTCTTGAGCTGCCGTTACGGAGACGTCAGATTCCTGGGCTACCTTCTGTATGGAGTGGCGCGTTGGTTTACGCTTACGACTGCCGGTTATCGGGGGCGTCACAGATGCGCCTGTGCTGCTGCCATCACTAAATATGCACAATACTCTATGGACACAAGTAGAACTGCCGTAGAGCCGATAGTCAGGGTACAGGGACATCAGGTTATCCGCCGAAGGGGGGAAATGTCTAACCTAAATTCCGAGACAGACAGAGTAATAAAAATTGCTTAAAATTTCAGTTTCAGGGTAAAAATAGCTGTTTTATAGGAATTTTAGCAATTTTCACATGAAACAAAAAGAATTGGTGCCACAATTGCGCCCCAAAAATCGGAACATCGTCCGGGGGTGCAGCCAGGCCCCTCCGTTCTGACAATGGAGGTTATTAAAGTCAGGCACTTAACTGTATAAGATACTGAAAGGCACCAGCAATACTAATGAATAAGTTCAGATAGCAATTCCCTTTTGTACTCCCACTAACCATTTTGAAATATGAATTGAGACGCTACTTAGTTTAACACAATTCCAATCTTGTTTGTAAGAATAAACAAAAGCGACCTGCACAGATTTTCAAGCGAAAGCCCAATATTGATTAATTTCAACTGTACCTATTTCACGAATCCGGCAAAACAATTTTCCTTTAACCATACATGTACTAGGTGGGTTACCGCCTCACCCCCGAGACTGTTTAGGGACCCCCCCCGACCCAAAAATCAAGTACTAGTAGTAGCGGCTCCAGTACTAATAAACTGGCTCAGAAATAACTAATTTTAGCTTAAAAGCCTTTGAAAACCGAATTTGGCTTTCCATTGCTGATATTTACGAGAAATAGGTGATTTTCGATGCCCTTTTTATCGTTTTTTGCATGTTTCTAGCTCTAAAACGCTATTTAGCAGCTTAAAATAGCGATTGTTAGCCTTCTTACTGAAAAACGCGCTAAAAACGCATCTCCAGGCGTTCTGGTGGTTTTTGAAATTTTGGGAGAAACCCCTTCGACCCCCCACCTGACGGAAACCCCTCCCCCACGCCGGCCGGGACCTGTGTCATGTATGCCGTCAACCCATAAAGGAACGGGCGCTTAAGGAAGTGATTACGGACAGAAGAAAGGGAGTAAACCTGTGGTGTCCACTCATAGCTGCATCGAACGCACTCTCCTGGGCGGTGGAGAGATCGGACACGTTATCATCATTCAGTTTTTCATCAATTACAAGCTTGTCAGATTCTGAGTCGGTTTTAATTAAAGCATCTGTCACCGATCCATTGCACAGATCAACTGCTCCACACTCACTCTGTTGCACCGGTGCTGTCGTTTCAGATCCTTAAACCGCTACGTATGCAAAACGTTTCAACTGTGAAAAGGTAAAACGGTCCCACAACAGGAACGGGTCCAACACGGTAACCGTTGGTTACAGCTGCACACGAGCAGGACCAGGAAATACCGAGTTGCCACTCGGCTGCATGTCAAATTTTGCTATTAACAGTACGATTTACAGCAATGCTTTTTACGGCAATTCAGATGAAAGGCTTTTGTACCCAGAACAGACAAACAGGAAATGATTCAGATGAGAAAACAAAAAGACCATTCGCTAGAAAAGTTGCTTTTTGTAAAATTGGAAGCATCAACAATCTACGAACCACTAGAAGCAAAAGCAAACAAAACTGAAAAATAAAAGGCTTTTAGAAGGTATTCTTCAATAGAACTACCTTTCATAAAATACACTATAAAAGGTTTCCCAAATTTTTTGCACATTCTTACTCCGTAATAACTTCATCTGAATATACAGTGCTTAGAGATGCAACCGGCATGCTGTGGCGCATAATAGCGAACAGATTTGTACTCTTAGCAGTGCACTACATATCTCCTGGAATATCACTGTTCAGGGGCCAGAAACTGTTGTATTAGGGGGCCCCTGCCAATTCTAAAGGCTGATAATACAACATTTGCGTTTGTGCCAAACAAACTGTGAGGAGCCTTACTCTGAGAGTGTTCAAGATTTAGAGCAATCGGCGGGGTAGCGGCGGACATGTGTGGTAAGGAAGGCACGTTTTGCGTATTTTGCAGAGCCTCTGCCACCACCGACTCCATGCGCAGAAGGAAGGCGTCCAATTTGCTGGTCAGCTGAGCCACCGATAGACGAATGTCATCGTGCAGCTCTCGACAAGTCAGACAGCCTCCTCCAAACAACATTCCAGCCGGCGGCATCGCAATTGCCGAAACGGCACTCGCCATTGTTTTTAGTGCGATCCACAGACCAATTAGTAACTGAGATTGTAGCCCTTTCTGGAAGATCAATCTTAAAATAATCAACAAAACAATCAGACAGAGAAACACACTCATTTTATTACAGGTTTTATAAAAAAATAAGTGAATAATGCAGCGAGAATGCTGAGAATTAGACTAAATGGGGAAAGAACGCTATTCAACGAAAAACTAGAATGACTAAGCAAGTTCTTCTACAATAATATGCAAATAGAGAGTCTGATGTCAACAAAAATAAAATGACAACAAACTTCCGGGACCATTTCCACCAAAAATAAACCTTGTTTATCAAAGTGATTAGTGATAAAAGACCAACACACTATTCTGCGCGAGACGTCACTTAGACGCAGACACACCTGTCAGGTGGTTAACATAGTGCCCGGCCCGTGCTGCCAATCGTGGCACAGAAGCATGACACGCAACGCAGGTATTGATTTTTCTATCAATCACCGAAAATCTCTTCCTACGTAGTCCATCCTACCCACCGGTGGTTTCTCCGTCACCAGTGCACGAATCACTTTGGAAAACGGACCATAGTTTGGACAGGTCGGTACTGCAGCAAAGTTTTAGAACTCACACAAGTACTTAGACAACTGTATTTATGCGGAGTTGAACACGCAATCGCAAGCAAAATTCCGATTCTAGCCTTTTGCGTTACTTTCAGCATTGCTCTTGTTGAGTGTTGTGTTTTGTACGTTGATCGCTCGATTTTACCGCTTTAACAGTTGTGATGGCGCCGTCAGAGTGAGCCGAGTCGTTTGCACACGGCCTCGCTCACTCTCGGACCTCTGGTCACTCTCTGTCAACCGTTCATTCTCTACAATGCACGCGACCTACTACAACCGCTTATCAGCCGGCGGTACCCCTCAGGATTTGAAAATTTACCACCCCTCAGACTAAATGCTAGCCCATGTCTGCTTCTGCCCTCCTGCTTCAAGTGTGCCGAGTTAGCGCAGCTCTTTAGTGTTGCTGCAGACATTTCTAAATCTAAGCGTCCCTATTTCAATCAGAATGCCGAAGAATTTATGTTTCTGAGCGCTATCATGCCACTGTTAGGTTTTGACTATACCGTCGATTTCTGAGTTGTGTAGGAAAAACTGTTTTTTACTGTTACAGACAGATAAACTTGGAGTAAATTTTGTTTCTTCCTGCTTTTCCATACAAAAATATCGACGCAAAATATCGCGATATCGATATCTGTATTGGAAAAATGGTCGATATATCGACTTTTCGATATCGATATCGTCGGAGCCCTAGTTTTCGGGGCTTGGAGGGGTGAAAGGCAGCCGCAGCTCTTAGCACACATCATGTTACCAGTGTACACATCATGTTTCCACCCTGCCTTGGTGTTGGTGGTATGTTGTACATGTGCATTTACTGCATAAAATTTGAAGAAGAAGAAGAAGAAGCACGAAGTTGGCGCGCGGTTGGTTGCTCAAACTGGTATCCGCCCATTTCGTCCCGACCGTTTCGTCCCCTTGCTGTTAGTCCCGGCTGTTTCGTCCCGACCGTTTCGTCCCGGCCAAGTTTTAAAGTAACCGTTTCGTCCCCGTTCACAAAGTGAAACATGCACATCCAAGGCGCGAAAACCAAATCGTTCATTATTTTAAATAGAAGCCAGTCTGTCATACCATACGTACTCATACAGTAATAAAGCCATGCATAAACTAAACTAGAAGGTCGCCCAGATGCACAAAAATTTGGTGTAGAGATTTTTGCGTTTAATGCACAGAGTATTGTAAACAAATTGGTCGACCTTAAAAGTTTTCTGAGCTCTAAACTAGTGTTTCCGATCAAATTAAAATTAAATAACAAAATTAAATTGTTTTGGCCAAAATCACCAAGTAAATAGCAATTTAATAACAAATTAAATTTCTCGCGATGACTGTCAAACAAATTAAAATTATATTAAATTTCGTAAGATTGACCTAGAAATTTGATATGAATTTGATGTAAATTTGTTTGGTTTGGCAGCTTCACTAACCAAAGTCTGGCTACAAAACAACAAGTTAAGTCCAAAGATGACCTTGTTCATGCCCATAGCAAAGATATCAACTCATTAAATGCTAATTTGTAGACAATTTGTCGCCATCTAAACAAACGTCAACTCATTTTGGACTGACACGACCCAGGTTTTGAGCTGTTTCCTCAGGAATTTAGTATTGATTTTAGCAAATTTATATTTAATTCATATCAAATAACAAATTTGTATCAAATTAAATTTCAGAATTTGGGTACCAAGCAAATTAATAGCAAGTTATTTTCTGCTGAAGGCTGAGCAAGCAATTTAATAGTTATTTAATTTCAAAATAAATTTACTCGGAAACACTACTCTAAACTCAACAGTGTAGTAATTATTTTTGAGACATGGCTAGGTGATTTACCATCGTCTGTGTTACCGTATAATGATGTTTTTTCTATTTATCGTTGTGACCGGTGCGGCAGACAAGGCGGCGGCGTATTGGTTATGGTACCAATCGACTGGCATTCATACGAACCTATCGCATCGGTTGTTTCTGACTGCTTTGAGGGCTGTTGGGTTGAAATTGGTGGGAGCGGGTCGGAAAAATTGTTGGTAGCTGCAGTGTACCGCCCTCCTGGAGGCTCTCCTGACTTGACTCCATTGCTAAATTTCTTAGATACAGGTCTTTCTAGGGGCAAGCCCACAGTAGTAGTAGGCGATTTCAATTTGCCTGGAATAAATTGGAGTGATATGACTGTAAATGGAAGTGTTGACTCAAAATAATTCCATTTCTTAGAATTTTCCCTTTCGCTGATGATTGTAAAATGTATATTAATTTTCCAAAAGAGGGATATAATTTGGACGAATTTAAGGGGTGTATTGAAAATATTTTAGATTGGTGCGAAGCTGTAAAGCTTACACTTGCCTTGCATAAGTGCAATATTTTGCACCTAGGTGGGACAAATCCTAAACATCAGTATGAAGTTAGAGGTAATCAAATTGAAAGTGTTAATGAAGTAAGGGATCTTGGTGTCCTGGTTGGACTGGACCATAACTCAAATTTGTGTTTTTATTGACATAACCGGCCTTTACTACAAAATCTGTGTAATCACCAAAACAACACCTTTTCTCTCCTCTTCTACAACATCATCTGTCCACGACCCCAGATGGAACCAACGAGAGAAGTGTCGGGTTAGGACAGTGTTGCCAGATGCTAGCCAGTCCAGTATACTACCGCCAGCTCAAAATTATACTACTTTATACTACAATTTTCGACAATATACTACGTTTGCATACTACACTGCAAAACTGTCAGATCAAAGGTTTAAAGCATAGAAATCTGTTATGTAATGCTGACAGAAATGGCAGAAGCGTTTTTTAATTTCGGCTCAGAGTTTTTACATAAGCTAAAGTTTCAATGACTTTGCCAGTTTGCACATGGTTTATACTTCCCGTTCCCCTCAGGGATTCAAGGCAAGTTCAAATTTAGATGAAAGTGGTTTCGATTCGACTTTTAAAAATACATGGACTGGGGGCCTTATGATCCCAATCCGGACAAGGCCCTCATCAGGCGTCCAGCCCCCTATTCTCTCTAGATTCTAGACTTCTGAGGCATATTCTAACTTAGGACGAACAAAAGTTTTGTACAGTTTTTGTACAGTTTGATACAAAATCCTTGGTCTTAGTTTCAAAACATTTAACAATAAGGTTAATCAAAACCCGTTTACTGCAATTTGATAAAAATCATACCAACCAAATTAAAACTGAATTAGCTAGCACTATACCATACCATATCGAATTCAAATTGCCAAGTTTGTTGTTGTTGTTGTTGTTGTTGTTGTAACTTTTTGTCCTTTCGGACTAGGAGTAGCCAACTGCTATAGAGCAGGAAGAGACACAAGGTCCGGCAGCCTCCTTAACAACAACCCTCCCCTATTTATACTATACCATACCATTTCAAATTCAAACTTTGAATTCGGTAGGCATCCCTGGAGATAGCTGCATTCTCTCTGCCCAATTATGGTCGTGCGTTCATCCACTCGGCGGGGCAAGTTTCTTGCCGCAAAGCAAAGAGTTGGTCGTCGGCACAAAGCTCAATCCAGGCCACCGAAAGCCACTGTGTGCCTGGCATTTGCTGGCATTTGACCTCTTGGTGAGTTGTGGCGCATTTGGCATTTGATTTTGCCGCCGCCTTTGCAATATACTGTAGTTAGTAGCGGGACGAAACGGTCACGCTTAA
Source organism: Sabatieria punctata (assembly GCA_030248155.1). Lineage (NCBI taxonomy): Eukaryota > Metazoa > Nematoda > Chromadorea > Araeolaimida > Comesomatidae > Sabatieria > Sabatieria punctata. The sequence continues at coordinate 15,663 of JASANB010007902.1, forward strand.
AAAACGGCCGGGACTAAACGGTTGGGACGAAACAGCCGGGACGAACAGCAAGGGGACGAAACGGTCGGGACGAAACGTCCTACAACCGCTCAAACTTGCACTCCACTCCTCCCACTTTTGTGTGCTAAAAAATTAATACATATTTATATATTGGCGTATTAAGGACAAGATCGCCGACAATAAACAACAGTGTCTCGGCTCTTTACTACTGTTATTTTACTAGTGGATTTTTGTTTTACTATTTACTAAATTTACTACAAATTCAGCCTGTCATTTTAGTTTTAATTTTTGTTTTACTACCAAGCAGTTCCGATTTTACTAATTTTTGTTTTACTAATAATTCTACTAATTTTACTACTACTATTTTACTAGTCGCTAGGGGCAATTTTGCATCAATGACGCCAAGATCTTATGAATAACTAATGTTGGTGCTAAATAGTTGCTAAATTTGATCATGATGTGAGGTTCTCAAGAATCTTAGAGACAAAACCGTGTGAAATTCGACTGACAAAAGTGTATCCACACATCTTTTATTGCAAAATTGATTACGAATTTGGCTGGAATTCACCAAAAACTAGTAAAATAGTAGTAAAATTATCATTTTACTATTGACGGTCTTTGTCAATTTAATTATATTTTTACTTTACTATTGGGTCTTAATTTTACTTTTTACTATTATTTTACTACTAGTAAAATACCACTAGTATTACTAATTTTTGTTTTACTATACTATAGTAAAATAACAGTACTCTTTACTGCAAGTAATCGCGGCAAGTATCTTAGTACACGTAGATACGTACGTACGTTGTTCAATTATCCTCGCTATCTATCAACGTCGATCGACGCCGCCAAGCTCCGCCCATGCATGCGGTTGTTGGATCTACGAATTTTAAAATCTTCTTTTCAAAATTCTCAATCTAGCCTGCGCGCCCCATTTTTCGAGTTTAAACGGTCTAACGCAAGAGGTTATTTACGAAAAAACCCGGTACATGCATTACAGTATACATATAATTTGCATCACATTACTTAAAGGAGGTACCTTTACGTACATACATCGGTACCTTAAATAGATAATGTACATATACGCGTATGTGAATGTATACTTACATTTATCACAAAATTCATATACAGGGCGGGCCATATATCTATCACAGGTTTTGTCTTGCTGTAACTTTTGCGTTGGTCAATAAATTTCGCTGAAATTTTAATATAACATGGACAGATCATCAGAAATTCTTTTACTCTAGGACTTTTGGCCAAGTCTGTCACTTCAACTTCTAGTATGCGCTTCCACGTGTCCACTATCACACATCATAGAAAGTGACGGCTGACAGATTGAAGTGCATAACTTGTGTTTGAAACGCCAGACTTTTTCTAAATTTTGTGAGTAAAAAGTCTGAGGTTGTGTTGTGTGCATGTTGTGTTAAAATTTCGGCGAATTTTATTGACGAACGCAAAAGTCACAGCAAAACGAACCACGATTAGATGAATGGCAACCCTGTAGCAGTAAGTGATGGAAGACGCGTGGAAGTGCAGAACCGTGATTGAAGCACTGATTTGACCAAAATTTTGAGAGTTGAAATTCTGAGGACCTATGCATGTTGTGTTAAAATTTCAGCCAAATTTATTGACGAACGTAAAACTTAAGAGTCATTTTTATAAGACCGAACCGGGGCAGGCGGCGGAACATGGAATTTTCTGACCTATACTTTTTATGTGATGAATCAATAAGTCTTTAGTAGAAAACATCACCGCTGCGGTATTTTTGCTCTGTGATACCGCTTGCGGTATTTATGGCCAAAAACGTGATTTTGGACATTTTCAACTGGTTCTCCAGTGCGCAATTGCCGATCGCGGTCATATCTTCAGCATAAATTAGTCTTACTATGACCACTGCACCCACAAAGTTTAGGGCTGATCGATTCAGGCCAGCGTGAATACCGTTGATTTTAGTGGTTATTTTAGAAAGTGAAATATAATTTTTTGACGTCCCTCGCAGATTTTGGCCATACTTTGAGGGTAAATAGATCACATCGCCCTCTACACGTTGGTGATTTCACTTTTTTTGGCATCGGCCCCGTTTTTGAGTTGCCATCGTACGTTTACTCTTTTGTTACCACTTGGGCAACGGGCCCACAAATCGCCAGAGATTGACATAACATGCGGCCCTTAACACACTTCACTTACGTCTACTCTACTTATCAAGACTATACGCTGTGCTAACTGAATTGAATCAAGGTGAACAAAGAACAAAAACATTAACAAATGGAGGCTTTGGTCTTAGCACTCCGAATGCAGAGCGTGCGGTAGTCTACAAAGAGATCGGTTTCGCCATTTTCCGAGTTATTCATGTTTCAATTTTCCAAAAAATATTTTGCGGTATCTTTTAGAATCATTCACAATTCCGGTGTCCATAAAGCTAGAGCGACCCGCAGTAGAGCGTTGGACGTAGAATGTGATGGGCTATCCAACTATATACGCGAAATCGATCTACGACCACTTAAACCAGAGTGGCATCAAGTCAAAGTTTCGATCGAAAATTACCCAATTTCCAGTTTACAGTCTTGAAATAGACAGTCTGTGTTTCAGCACTTCTGAAAGTAATCTACTATCAATAAACAGTGTTTCTGGCCTATTTTGACCTGCTAATTTCAGAAATGACCTTAGTTTTACTTTATACCCTTCCAATTTCAAGATGCAAGTTTACCATAGTGCAATAAGTAGATAGTGTTATATCTCAAAATCTCGAGCTTATACAGAAAAATTAAGGTCATTTCTGAAATCAGCAGGCCAAAATAGACTAGGAACACAATTAATTGATGGTAGATTCCCTTCGGAAGTATTGAAACATAGCCTATCTATTTTAAGATTATGGCTCTCAAAACTACCGACTGAGTTGTCCTAGCGCCAAAAGAAGAACATATTCAGAATCAGTGAAGAAAAATGCACCTAATAGAAAGCACTTGATGCTTTGGTTTCATAAATCACTAACGATGTGAATGCCAGGGCACCAGGAGAAAATAAGTCGCTCAGGACTGGTCATATTGTAAAACCACTGTAATTTTTATAATTAGTGTTGAAAACTGCATTAGGTGATGCAGATTTCACGGCTATGTATCCTGCATATGATTGATTTAAGTCACCTTTCAGACCGGGATGATATAACAAGTGCAGTCATTTTCTTTGCAAATAGTTTTTAATGCCCATATCGTGAGAACAAGGCACTCTAGAGCAAAAATATGGTCATTTTCGGAATCGCAAGAATCTCAGCTATCATTTGACGGCCGAATCTACGCCATTTGACTAATTTGTTCGGCAGCAGGTGTCAAAATCTGAAGAAAACCAGGTCGGAGCTTGCGTCATTTTCGATCGAAATTTTGACTTAGTGCCACTCTGGTATAAATGGTCGTAGATCGATTTCGCGTATATCGTTGGATAACCCATCACATTCTACGGCCAATGCTCTACTGCGGGCCGCTCTAGCTTTATGGACACCGGAATTGTGAATGATTCTGAAAGATACCGCAAATTTTTTTTCGGAAAATTAAGACATGAATAACTCAAAAACGGGGCCGATGCCAAAAAAAGTGAAAACACCAACGTGTAGAAAACAACGTGTTCTATCTACCCTGAAAGTATGGCCAAAATCTGCGTGGGACGTCAAAAAATTATTTTTCACTTTTTAAAATAACCCCTAAAATCAACGGTATTCACGCTGGCCTGAATCGATCAGCCCCAAACTTTGTGGGCGCAGTTGTCATTAGTAAGACTAATTTATGCTGAAGATATGACCGCGATCGGCAATTGCGCACTGGAGAACCAGTTGAAAATGTCCAAAATCACGTTTTTGGCCATAAATACCCCAAGCGGTATCGCAGAGCAAAAATACCACAGTGGTGGTGTTTTCCACTAAAGACCTATTGATTCATGACATAAAAAGTATAGGTCAGAAAATTTCATGTTCCGCCTTTATAAGGGGACCTGCCCCGTTCTTAAAAAATATGGCTCTTAATGCAAGACGAAACCTGTGATGGATAGATGGCCCTGCCTGACTTGAGTCAAATAATAAGCACTACAGTAAAGCAGGTACATTTCACGATATATTATATATCTCGAAAGAGTACACAGTCAATCCTCCATAAGTGCAACTTCCATAGTACAACACCACCATCATGAGTACAACGTATTTCGAAGTCCCAACCCAACCCTGTCTTACAACACTACAGTGCACTTCCATAAGTGCACCACCTCCATAAATGCAACGAAATTTTGGATATAGCGTGTAGACACACGGAGGTTTGTTGATATGGGCCATAGCAACAAGTTGAGTTGAGTTTAAGTGTTTTGGCCAGAACTTGGTTGGACAACTGAATTGTTCAGCTTTCTTCGCATTTCCGCAACAGCTGGTTCAAGACGCTCTTCAGAAGAAGAGCCGTATTCGTATACATACTTTGAAATTTCTATAATATCTTCATTTGATAGTTTCTCGCTTTGAAGATTGTCTCCGTTTCCATCTTGCATATGTTTCCAAATAGAATAGAAAGTCAGCACAAACAGCAGCATCAGCACAAAGCACACTTCCAGCTTCATTCTATTCTACCAGTTTGGTATTCGTAGTGACTATAAAAGGGCGCACGATCCAGCCGGCTGGCTTGCAGCTACCTACTTTCTGCTGTCAGCACTGATTTTACCGTAGGTAACCACTACCTACCCATGTAGTTTAAAAATTTTCAACCAGACGCATGAATGCATTTTGCGTTATTTGATCGATCTATATAATTAGAGGCGGTGCCAGCAGTTTGCCCCAGATAAAAACTGTGGAAAATACAAATAAATCTCTCTTTTGAGGGGCGCACGTTCGTACGTACGTACTTGTACATGAGATACCGCGGTACCATGTTTTGTCGAACAAAGCATGTCTATAATTTAGGGGCGAAGGACACACAGGTGATTTCACTTCCGACCTTTTCAATAACTTCCCTATGACCTCAGCCGACTTGCATACAAAAATTGCTGGCCAGCAGACTGTTTGCGTGTGCAACCATAACCATGAGATGGTGGCACTTCTGCTTGCTCTTCACATATTCTACTGGTGAGTCTTCGTGATGGCCTATAGTGGCGTTGTTTTAAACAAAAAATACGTATTCAGTCGTACGAAACGAAGTGCGGTTTCCGTCACAACTGAACTGCGGTTTTGATTTGGACTTCTGTGTCTGGAGGACTGACCAAAGCAGAATTCCATGGAGAAGAGCTGGTCACGTGGCCGTTGACGCTTTTCACAGCATTCCAAGAGGCAGAGACGGCCCCGGTCAGTTAGCGAAATCGTTCCGACTACGTTTCCATACCGTTACCACGGGTTTAGGTGACACATTTGTTTACTCTCAAGGCAGAGGTTTACCGGGTGGAGAATCTTGGTTGATCAGTGACATAATTCCGTGCCAAACTTCACCGGGAACCCTCCAATTCACACTCTGGAAATCTGCGCCAAACCCGATTTTACAGATCTGCATTAGACAACCGCCAGATAACACGGGAACACTTGAATGTGATCAGGCTATCGTCGGACACATCGGAACTCGTTGGTCCAGCGGTAGAGCTGCCACTATCTCTGCTAACTTGAAGCCTTTTCAGGTAGAAACTGAACTGTGCAATGTACGCTACGCTACGCATTGTACGCATAAAAATCTATGTACAATAGATATTTTCAGTGTAAATGTTGTTCTAGATTGTGCTCAAAGCAAATGTTTATCACTTCTGGGATATTATTGGCATTGATAATCTCAGTTACAACACGTCAAATATATGTGGTAAACAAATTTGTTTTTTGAAACGTTGGCTTTAAAGAAATTTTTGTTTGGCTTTAACCATGTAGACAATACAATTGCAATCTGTTATTGGCTCCAAATTGAGTGCCATGCGATCTGGATAGAACGGTTTAAGCTCGAAACACTTTGCATTTTCATTTTCTGTTTTAGATTTGTGGAAGAACTAGATAGGGTCAAGTCGCAGTTTTTATTAAAGGAGGTGAAAAACTTGGAAATTGATTGGTTGTAGTTGTCTACAAAACCACAAAATATGTGCGTTTGTATACCACCATCTACTTTGTTCTCTCGACTTTTAGACCCATCAGATTATCTTACAATTTCGCAATTTCAAGATGACGTTATACAGCTGCCAACATTACCTTTGCCAACGTTCCCATCTAGAACATCTGAAACAACTACAGTATTTCCATCAACCACTACTCAAACTACTACAACTGTGTGGGGCGGTATACGGTCGTTCGAAATCAGGCCACACGAATCATTTGGCCTGGAGGCTGAGTGCGGGGTGATGGAGTGCGATTTCGAGAAGACACTCTGCGATTTTCAAGCCTACGGTTTAAACATGGAAAACGGTGGTTTTCGCTTCCTTTGCCTTCCCTTGCGTCTGCGATCTCAGTTCACCAAGCCACCCGAAGGTTTGTTAGGTTTATTGGCAATGTACACTTTATGTACATGTACTGTATGTGATTCAAATGGGCCACTTTTAGGCAGTTGCTTTCTGGTGGCTACCACAACTCGTGAATTTCCTGTCACTCTAATCCTCGCAACTCGTTCGGTGTTTACGATGGAGTACACCAATCTGCAGTTCAGATATTTCTTGCCAGCAGATGGAATTGGCAAGATTATGATTTGTGTAAATGACTTGGACACCTGTGTCTGGCGAGCCTCTCGACCCAAGCGAAATCTGGAACAGTGGTGGCGACAGACGGTGCAGGTGATGCCTGGACGCATCAAATTCTACTTCGTTATTGAGCAGTCAACTCGCGGCTCTTATGTCGGCATAGACGACGTCAAACTGCTTCGCGCCAGCAACTTGGAAGAACACGCCACATGCCAGGTTTACAGTGATGTTGACTACTTCGGCTAACTGATTGCTGTGATAAACTTGCTTTGACCTACAATTCTTTCTGTTTTTTTGGATTATCCTTGTACATAAGCCCTTTCCATCATCAGGCAAGCAAACTCCCTTCATAAAACTTGTTTTCTTAAGTCCACTAAGCTTAAACTTGAATTTACCTATGCGGGGCCGTGCAAAAATGACGTCATCGATTTTTGGCCATTTTTCGACCCCCCCTCCCCCCTTGTCATCGGTTGTCATCATATTCCACCCCCCTCTAAAAGCGAAAAAATGACGTCACTTTTTTCCAACCCCCCCGAATTTGCAAAAATTCCTGCATTCAAATGAGCAAATTTTGGGACAATAGCTCTTAGATTCTTCTAGTTATTCTTCTAAATTCTTCTAGATTTTTCCGTATTTAGAAACAGCTTGTTTTTAGAAGATTTTTCGCTATTTTTAAGAAAATCAAAGAAAAAAATTCGAAAATCTACCAATTTATCACAATTCAGTGAAAAACCCATCTACAGGGTGTGTCAAAAAAAACAACCCAGCAGATTTTTTGCTGTAGCAACCGCAAATCTCAACCGATTTGAATGAATCCTGCTTTAAATGAAAGATAAATAAATTCTTGAACGATTGGTGTAGCATTTATTAAGATGCGTTGCTTAGTTCCTGAGATAATTGCTTTAAAAATCAAAACAGAGATTTTGGCAGTGAACAACAGAGATTAAAACAATCCAGCAGATTTTTTACTGTAGCAGCCGCAAATCTCAACCGATTTCAGTGAGTCCTATTTTATATGAAAGATTCTTGAAAGATTGGTGAAGCTTTTATTAAGATACGATGCTTAGTTCCTGAGATATTTGCACTCAAGTCAAAAAGATTTTGGCAATGAACAAGAGCGATTTTTATTATTCTGTTGCACTTCATAATAAAACCGATTCCTACTGCTCAGGGCTAACGTAACGAGGGTTTTCTGGTGCCACACATGCTTGGTTACTTCATTTGTAAAAGTCTTGTTGCTCCTCAGCAGTAGGAATCCGTTTTGTCGTGAAGTGCAACGGAATCGCTCTTGTTCACTGCCAAAATCTCTGTTTTGAGTTTGAAGGAAGATATCTCAGGAACTAAGCATCGTATCTTAATAGGGCCTTCACCAGTCTTTCAAGAATTTATTCGTCCTTCATTTAAAGCAGGATTCATTCAAATCGGTTGAGATTTGCGGTTGCTACAGCAAAAACTCTGCTGGGTTGTTTTTTTTGACACACCCACACAGTTATGAACTACATGTATTGAAAATAGCAAGGTATCCAAGTAAGGTAAGTGTAGTGTAGGTACATAGGTACACCTTTTTTGGTAGAGGTAGAAAGAAAAAACCTGTCAAAAATAAGAAAAAAGAAAAAATTCTTTACTAAAGGTGTCTAAATAGCGCCCTACGCATGGTGCCTCTTTTTTGACGGCCTGGCCTGGAATATCAAATTTCGAGTCCGCCCGGATGACATTTTGCGCTGGACGGCCTGGCCCGTTTCGGGAAGGCCAAAATCGCCGAAAAATCTTGCAAAATCACTTGTGCGAGAACTACGTACAGTACAGTACGTACAAAAGAAACAGTTCTAATGACATAACAAACCTAAACATAAAACAGATTTAAAGAAAAACTTATTTTGGCTAAAGTAGCCTCAATCCGTCCCGGGCAGACTCCAACCGGAACAACCCAGCCAAAATTTTGTGCCAGGCGGCCTGTGCAGGGCTCTAATGACGACCAGAATGCGTTATAAATGCGTTTTTGAAAGTTAATTTTTCAACATTTTCTCGCCCTTGTTGGTCAGAATCCCAACCAGGCCTCCTCATACTACTAAAACTGTTAAATTTAAGCTAAGAATGCCTTTCAAATGCGTTTTTGAAGGCTAATTTCTCAAAATTATCCTATGAGACAAAAGTGACGTCATCATTGGCCGAACCCCCCTCCCCCCTTGTCATCGATTGTCATCATTTGGCAAACCCCCCTCCCCCCTAACCGATGACGTCATTTTTGCACAGCCCCAAATCTACCCATATGCTCGTGGCAGACATACATGTATCTGTCGACGGACTCGAATGCTACGATTGTTTTGGGAAGTAGGTGTCGCCATCGCCACCCGGCTGCGCATTTTTCATTTTTCCTTTTTTTAATCTGTCCTTCGTGGATGATACATACATGTAATGTCTAAGATAGACCTACTAACACGGTAAAATTGCCAAAAAAATCTTTCAAAAGATAACCTAGAAAAGTTCCCTTTTCGATTTTTTTGTGATTATCGTCGATTGAATCGAGCCAGAAGCCCTTGAGTTTGGTCCCAAATCTTTCTAACTGTGCTCGTTTAGCAGCTAGGGTACTTGTCTACCGACCGTCTGCACTTGAGCACCAAGATGGGCCTTTTCCCGGGAATTACGTCGCCCAATTTGTTGAGGTTATTCCTAAGTGTTTTTGCCAGATTTTTAGTGTTTAGGCTCCTTATATGTAGATAGGGAAGCGAGTATGACCGACGCCAATGCTTTCAGTTTTTAAAACAAGTTTTTATTTCTTTTCGGATAGGGGTCCACATCTATATGTATGACGGTAAGAAGACGTTTTCCTGTTCACAAAGCTAAGTGACAGAGTGTCCTCGTCTGATAGATAGGCTGCCTGTTAATACATTCGAACAGTAAAGGTTAGGCTATCGGTTCATTTTGATACTCTCAATTGTCTTCAACTGCGAAGCATGACTGCAATGCTTGGAAAACCTTGCAGCTTGTTGCTTCGTGGCTCCACATGTATCTGGCTGAGGCGACTTCGTTATTATGGCAGGGAGCTAGAATTATGCTACGCACGAACTACCGGCTTCTGCCCGACCAGTGCGAGAAATTTTTTGAGAATTTAGCCTTCGAAAACGCCTTAAACGGTATTCTAAGCATAAAACAGACAGTTTTAGTACAAAATTAATTCATTTCTCTTACTTTTGTCTAATTTTTCCTCCCTGCCTCCGCCGCAAAGGGTGTACACTCACCACACAACGAGATTTTGAGATTTCCCAGCACATACAGTACAAATCACGAACAGAATCACAAAGTTCGCCCAACAGGCCTGACTGGCTCGCTGAAAAGGTATCTCATAACATGCGGAGTTTGCTATTAGCGAGCGATAAACGAGGGTGGGGGGAGAAGGGTAAAGGGGGCTCACCACACAACGAGATTTTGAGATTTCCCAGCACATACTTATGGGCTTAGAATTATATAAGTTACATTGTACCTATACATACTTTACACAATTTGAGAACACTTCTATAATGTATTTACTTGATGCTCTACGCTCTATGTACTGTACGTAGTTACAAAATTGACAAGGCTCTGATCTCGTTTCTAGTCTAAGTGTGAACATTTTCTGTGACTTGGCAATCTGACAACAGTTTATCAAAATGCGAGTCTCTGTAATTCCTTCATTTTGGGCTCTTTTAGATTGAAATAATGACGAATTGCATGGACGTTCCACCATTATTATCATTATTGTCGTCACTGTCTGAAACAACTATTCAAAGTCAAATTCAAGTATTCAAAGTCAAATTTAAGATTCAAGTATCAAAGGATTCTGCTTAAACATAATAATAAAGCGCAGAACACGAGAAAGAAAGAAAGAAAGAAAATTTATGAACATCGTCTAGTACAAAAGTCAAGTAGATACCGATCAGATTCAAAGGACGGGCTGGGCCGATCGACCGGCTTCTAATGCCCGACCCTTAGTATATGCAATTAGATTCAAACCAGATAGTTCACTTTTAAAACCATTTGCAGAAGAGGAATTTACCACTGAAGAAGGCAATGCGTTCCAAATACCTGTTACCCTGTTGGCAAAGAAATTTTTGGTTGTGTCGAGACGAGTATACTGTGTAAATAATTTCAATCTGTGGCCACGCGTGACAGACACGCGCGCGAATTCAAATAATTCCCCGACCGGAACATCCACCAATCCATGAAGAATTTTATACACCATAACCAAGTCCCTTTCAATCCTTCGCTCTTCAAGGGACTTCAAATTTAAAGCAGATAATCGGTCATCATACGAGAGATCCCGCATACCGGGTACACGGCGAGTGAAAGAGCGCCGGACTCGCTCTATCAGATCAATGTCCTTCAGCAAGTACGGATTCCAGATTTCTGAGGCATATTCCAACTGTGGTCGCACAAATGTCTTGTACATTTGCAACAAGAACCCTTGGTCTCGTGACAAAAATGTTTTAAATATCAGATTTATTTTCTGGAAACATTTAGTAGCTAAATTTTGACAGTGCATAGAAAACTTCAAGTTATCCATTACCCCAAGATCAGTCATAGTAGAAACGATTGGAATTCTAATATCTGAAATAGTGTACTGAATCTGTCTGATCTTCGTTTGTATGTCCTAAGTGCAGAGCTGAGCACTTTTGAATGGCAACTCCTAACTGCATACCTGATGCCCAACCATATACTCTATTTAAATCTAACTGTAATGGGTATTGAGTTTCACCCTTTTTAGTTGTAAAGTATATTTTGGCATCATCAGCATACAATTTAATCCTTGAAAATTTGAGAACTGTTTCTATATCATTTATGTATATTAAAAACAAAACTGGACCTAAGAGACTGCCTTGAGGAACTCCAGATGTTACTACAGATTTAGTAGAACAACTATTCTCAAGCTGTACATACTGTTGGCGATCTGTTAAATAATTTATTATCCATGATAAGAGGTTTCCAGAAACACCAATGCATTTTAGCTTATTGATAAGCTTAGGATGGGATACGCTATCGAAAGCTTTAGCTATATCTAAATAAATAATATCAACTGTTTCTTTCCTGTCTACTGCTTTAGTCCATTCATTTAGGCATTCTAATAATTGTGTTACAGTTGACTTTTTACTCAAGAAACCGTGCTGAGCATGGGATATCAACTTATTTTCTTTTAAATGCTCAACTAGCTTTTCTCTAATTATAGATTCCATGACCTTACTGGATGTACATAGAAGACTAATACCTCTATAATTTTTTACCTCCGATACAAGACCTTTCTTTGAAGGGGTACAACCTTGGAAATCTTCCATTGACTGGGAAGTCTGCCAATAGCAAAAGAAAAACTAAAAACCTTTGCCAGGGGTTCCAGAAGTTGCCAGAAGAAAAGGCTAGGCTAGGATAATTTGTATAGGACTGTGATGACCGATTATAACTAACTTTTTGCCTAATTTATATTATTAATTGAGTAAAAACCAATCAGAAAGATGAAACTTGCTAAAAAATGAAGGAATGGGCGTCAGCCGTATTAGGACTTTCCTAGCTATCCAGGGCTTAAAGACGCAAAAAACAGGGAAAAAACAACTAAAAATCGCCTGAATGCGAGAGCGCATCTTTGGCAGCAAGCAGCACGGTCGTGTGACGGCGTCATCGGATCGGTGGAGGAAAAAGGCCGTTTATATGCAAACGGTATTTAAAAACGGAAGATGACAATAACAACAGGAGTGCGGTCCGATGAGGCCGACGGTGCTACGGTGCTTTTTACATTTTGCCCTCATAAGAAAGAACTTAGTTTTTTGTTCTGTGTGTTAGATTTGATTGGCTTGCCACGCAGATAACATTTTGCATTGATTAAGTCGATGTCGTCATCTTCATCCTCTTCCGATTCATCCGATTCCAGTGGTGACGAGCAATCTCAACAACAGACACAACAACAGTCTCCCGAGCCCGACCGACACCCCGGCGAGCAGACTGCCGTCCACCACAGCGATCATGAAGAAGCACCAACAGCAACAGACAGTTCTCCTCAGCAAGACCATCAATCATCGGACGACGATGCCACTCAATCACCGGCCGAGCAAAAAAAAGCTTCATCAAGCGACGAAGAAGAAGCTGGCGAGAAGCCAGATGACGAGGCTGAGCCCAGACCTGTCAGTGCTTCTGGCTCAGACACATCGGCCGCCGGGCCAGTGACAACGGAGAAGTCGACGGAGAAGGATCTTTTTGGGGACGCAGACGATCTCAGTTCTAGCGGAGACGAGACGACCCCTGCTGCAGCGCAGTTCAGCGGTGCAGTGGAGGGCAGAGACTTGACGGAGGCTGACATAGACCCGGAGTCGATTGTAGGACCCAGACTGTATCACGATGAAGAGGACGAGGAGGAGGTGCAACCGCCGCCGGAGTCGGTTATAGAAGTGGAGGCTCCCCGAATTACGGTCGACTTGGGAAACGCCGGGGCTTACTTTGTCAAATTCCCCAACTTCTTGAGCGTTGAGCCCAGGTGTGCTGGTTTGTTTGGTTGAATGTCTAGCGTGTACGCTACTCCGGACCCGGGAAGACTGACGGTATAGGCAGTGAACGACCGGAAGCAGATTTCTGGGTCTGATCATAATCGGAATCCGAATCGGAATATATCGGAATTTGCAACTTTTCCAAATTCGGCTCAATTTTTTTTGGAATTACCTGTTTTTGACAAACAAATAGTGGTAACGCATGCTTTCGGTTTACAATGTCACCTGAAACCCGATTGTTCTGCAATCTACTGAAGGAACACTTTTGTAGAGTTGTGCCCAAAATTTCTTCTGACAAGACCCAAGATGTAGGTGTAAATGAGCTCAAAATAGCTTATTTTAGCCTATTTTAACGAAAAATAAGCCAAAATAGCTTGATTTTAAAAAAAAATCGAACTTTTTAGCTTACTCCCTCCTCAACCCCCATCAGGCGCTCCTACCACCATCAGGAATTGAACATTTACTACCCCCTTGCCTTAGCCGGCACAGTTGGTGTAGTGGTTTAGGCCACATGGCCACTGTGCGCGACGTCGTGCGCTCATCCACTCGGCGGGGCAAGTTTCTTGCCGCAAAGAGTTGGTCGTCGGCATAAAGCTCCACCCAGGCCACCGAAAACTGGTTACAGCGAGTAGGTAAAATGGGAACCAACTGGATCTGCCGTTGCACCGAAAGCCGCTCCAAAAAGCATGCCGCGTTGGAGGGAAGATCAATGACGCCAGGGGCTGTCTGAGAAACCAGCAACAAGGCCTATACCGGTTTAGTGCCACTGGCCGGGCGGCCGTTGGGAGCTGACAGCACCATGACGTCACCACGCCAGGCACTCTCTTAGTACCTGGCGCCCAACAGCATGGCTTGAGTGGCTTGGCAGTGAAAGAAGGGCAAACGTCCGAGATGACGATAACAGGGGTAATGAAATGGACCGTGCAGGTCTGATCATAGGGCTGTACATCGTACAACCCCCCGCCAGATCGGATCGGATCGACCCCCTTGCCTTGCTGAAATGCTAGCACATGTCTGCTAAAATAGGCTAGATTGTCGATTGCACAGCACAAAGACAGGCAACGAAACAGTACACAAGAAAAGGTGTTCGGTTTCCAAGAAATTTAACAAAAGTTCCGATAAATTCCGAGGCCTCTAACTTCGGAATCGGAACCATTAGCTCCGATCGGACTCAGAATCGGAATTCCGGTCGTTCTCTGATCTGATTGCAGTCAGACAGTTTGACGGCGTATATAGTATTGGAATGATAGGGGCACGCAATATATTGCGGCAGCAGTGCGAGACGGTCGGCATTGTGGTGTTACCATTGGGTACTCAGTATCTTATATGCCGCTGACTACCAGATTGCAATAAGGTTTTAAGGGAATAGAGATCTAAAGGCGTTTCGATCTGAGAGTCTGGGTTAAAGTCAAAGATCGAAAAGAATTTTACACTCGGTTTTTCATACTATTGTTCATAATAGTAGCACGAAGAATTTAAATTTTGTGAAGCTACATTAATGATAAATTGTTGTTTCATTGTGTGCTATGCGATGCCTATCTGAGTACATAGCTGAGTTTTTCCAGGCCATACGATCCGAACACGTACGAGGATGAAATAGACGAAGATGAAGTATTGGACGAGGAAGGGAGAAGCCGATTAAAATTGAAAGTAGCCCTCTTGCTTGCCGTTGTCCGGTCAAAAAGCAACGTGCCTTTTACACTACCATTTAGGTAGAAAATACAATCAGATGGCGTGATGTGCCAGATGACGACGGTAACTTGCGCAAAGAGAGCAATGCCAAGATCGTGCGATGGTCAGATGGAACGTAAGAGCTGTCTAAATAGGGGGTTGGCTACAGAATGCCGAATTCAAAATGCCGAAAGGTAACGAAATGCCGAAAGTCAAAATGCCGAATGGGTACGAAATGCCGAATGTTCAAAATGCCGAAAGTCAAAATGTCGAAAGTGAGAATTAGGCTAAAATGAGTCATCTGATATGCAATGTTTGTTGTGCACGGGCACTGTTTTTATAGCCAGCGCCAGTAAGGTGTTTTTGTTTAACACTGAATTGCGAGTGATATTTTACATAAACCTCTATCACGAGACAAGTATTGAACTGTCCTAGAAAACCCTCCACCCTAGCTGTTGAGTTCCTAAGGCTCAGTCCCATGGAGGCCCTAAAATGGATACGCTGCTGCTGGCAGTAGACACAACAACAACAAGACAAGTATAATGACAAAGTAACAGTGTATGACAAGACAAGTAATAATATGACAGCAGCATACAGTAACAAAAGGCACGTGATTGCTTAGTATTGCAAGATTGTGGGCTATGCCGCGCAAGTAATCGATGACGACGCGGTCGCCATAGCTTTGCACGATGGTTCACGTTCAGCTGCCGATTTCGAAGTTGAATAAGCTGGGTAAGAACCCGAATAAACTTGTAGGCTCACCTGTCCATCTCTGGTGATAAAACGACCGCGGCACCTGTCAGCTCGCCGTTGGCATCGCCAGTACCATCTGTAGATCACGACGCCTGGTCTATCGTGTAGGTGAGACCTTCATGGACCAACAAGCGCCCGCCCTTCTGAGCCTTCAGCTAATCTTCCATGGGAACAATGCACTTTGGATGCTATTACACACAGCAGCGATTATGGTTAGGATTACGACGCAATTAAACAAGGGCGGTGACGAAAGCAAGAAATTGCCGATGACCACTTGTTCCCTGATTGCCGAAGAGCCCCACATACCTCTGAACACCTCTTCAAGTGCTCTGTGAAGCCAACTAACCTCACTCTATATGACCTGTGGAGCAGGGGAATTAGTGTCTCAGGGCTTTGATATGGGTTTGACCCCGTTTATTGGCAGGGGCCAGCCAGGGCCGAATGCATAATATACAGTGCATATCAGTCCCAATGCGCACTCATTTTAGCCCAATTCTGACTTTCGACATTTTGACTTTCGGCATATTGTACATTCGGCATTTCGTACCCGTTCGGCATTTTGACTTTCGGCATTTCGTTACCTTTCGGCATTTTGAATTCGGCATTTTGACCGGCTCCCCTAAATAGGGCATGGACACGACCAGTCGCCGACGATCTTCTTCTTTGAGACATCAGTTTGAGGCTAGGCCCTGGGTAAAGCGGCTCTGTTTAGAATGTCTCTGTATCTGGGCTCGGAGATCTTTGACATTCACATGCAGCCGGTGCAGGACCACAATCATTTGTTCGTGCGGCAGGGTGCCGGTCTGCAGGGACAGAGCGTCTTCAGAACTAAACTCACTTTCCGACCGCACTCCACCGACACCATGACGCATCGCAAAATGACTATGAGCATGGCTGATAGGAGCAGCAAGGCTCAGAAGGTCAAAGTGCTGCCGTCAGTGGGCAAGAATCCCGAAACTGAAAAACAGGTGGGCTTACTTGTCAGCGCTCCTCCCACAGTCATTGATTTTTACACGTATACGTACATTCGTGACGTACGTAGGTATACGTATGGGTTCAACTTTGATACCATAACTATGGTGCTGGCTTGATTGAGGCAGTTTAGCAATAGCGTCATGGGTGAACAGATGCCGAACATGTAATAGGGGGTCTGCCGCCCTCCCGACTTGGCCAGACCAGACCCGGATGGGGACCCCCGAGACGATTTTTCTGGGAACTAATTTTGAACAAATTTATGCGATTTTTTACAATTTCAGACACAAAAATTGCCAATTTTGAGGTTTTTGTTTTGGATGATTTGCTGGAGACCGACCCAAATTAGGTCTACCTACTCTTCATCAACTGTGCCGACTACATTTTGGCTTCCCCTCCCCTCGACGCCGCTGCCTCCATCAGCGCCCCTTAGGATTTGAAAAATTACCAGCCCCTCAGCCGAATTTCTCTAGCCCATGTATGCTTGTAGGAATTGGTTCGAAAAGAAGAGGAGAGATTAAGAGCCACGCAACGCCGCGAGTCGCAGCAGCGTCGGCAACGCGAGAGAATGCACGGAGGACTTTCTGCTGGTTACTTGGAACCGCCTGACAGAGAGTCTGGTTAGTTATGACTTGACTTATTTACGCTGGTCAACAAAGACTGCATGCAACATTCTTATGTAAACCGTTCAATGAAAGTTTTTCAGTCGAAATAATGTGTGTTACTCTTGACAGCAAAACAGCAGTATTTGAACACAAATTTAAACGGTTTTTAGCCCGAAGTTCAGTTTTGTAGCGGTATTTACTAGAGTGCGAACTGGTATTGGGTATTGGGTGTATTGGGGTGTTTTCGAGGTATTGGGTATTGGGGTTTTTGCCCCCCAATACCCAATACTAATTAAACCTGTCAAAATCGAAAAACATCGATGTTGACCTGAAAAATTAGTCTAGAGAGATCGAAAAGCTTTGATGATGATTAGGTTTACGAAGCTGTTTTTGCGTTAATCAACTAAAGCTTTGTAGAATTTCTTATAGTGTCCCGGTTTTCTAAGTAGTACACCAGTAATTAATTTCCCTGTTCTTATCTAAAATATAAATTGTGCCATTTTTAACGATACAGAATGTGCCAGTACTGTACATGTACATACGTGTCCAGGGTTGGGGGTGGTACACCCTTTCCGGCCGACTTAGGAAAAGAAGTCGTCGAAAATAACAAACTCGATTGAACTGAGTAAGCAAACATTATTGAGTACCAAATTTCGGTCAAGTTTACACTAACAATGACTTTTAACCACTTTCTCAAAAGCAGTGCGCATCCAGGGGTCTATAGTGGATACAGCCCCTTTGCGGTGGAGGTAGGAAGAGAAAGTCTGTCAAAAATAAGAGAAAGCAATGAATTATGTACTAAAACTGTCTATTTTATGCTCAGAATGCCTTTTAAATACGTTTTTGAAGTCTAAATTTTAAAAATTTTCTCGCTCTTGCCGGGCAGAAGCCCAACCAGGCCGCTTTAAACTGCTAAAACTTGTAATTTCTCTTGATTTTATGCCAGGAATGCCTTTTAAACGCTTTTTAAAAGGTAATTTTGCTGAATTTTTTACCATGGCCCAACCAGCACTTTCAAAATTTTACACCTTGGTCAAAGGCTAGTTTTTGAAAATTTTCTGGCCCTGCTTGGGCAGTGGCTCATACAGGCCTTTTCAAGATTTTAATCCCAGTGCAAAAGGTACTGCCAGCATCATTGGAATGTACCTGTTCACTGAAATACAATTTTTAGCTCACCCATGCAAGTATTGGGTATTGGGTATTGGGGTATTGGGGGTCTCAGGTATTGGTATTGGGTATTGGGGTATTGGGTTTTTCAGGTATTGTTCGCACTCTAGTATTTACTGCCGAAAAATCTGCCCGCTTAAAGTTTGGGTTTCCTTCGGCGTCTGACTTGTCTGCAGTAAATTGTTTTAGGTGACGAGGCCGAGTCATTATCAGCCATTAAGCGCAGTTACAAACCCGGCGGAAAAGCCTTTGATCGCTTGGCTAGACACAGTGATTCCGATTCTGACCAAGAGCATACAGTCAAAAGCAAACACATCAGCGACAGCGATGAGAGCAATTCCGACGTACGTTTCTTAGTTTTTAGTAGAAGAACTTATATAAGTCAGTCAGACACTTCTTAGCGGAATGTGGTAAACCGTACGGTTCTGGTATTTTGGGTAGTGAAAGATTTATGCTACCACTAGATTTGGCCATGGGTATATCACTGCCATTTACGAAATTCAAGGTTTGTGCCTGGTCGGGCGATTTAAAATTTGCCAGCGAATGAGCATAATGTCAGAGGATTTTCGGTCTTCTTGTCAGGGAAAGTTTTGGGCGGCACTCCATAAAACATTCATTCAATATCTTGTAGAAGTAGCTACCACTGAATAGTGCCCATAATTCAGTTGATGTCAGTGCGTTTTTGGAGGTTATAATTGAAGGAAGTAGTACTATTATGCGATGCCAATACCATGTTTATACTGTTAAGTGCCTGACTGCAATGCTAACAGAGAGGCAAGTCAAGTGCGAGTCACTAAGATAGGTTCAAGTAAAATGCATTAGTCCCTTGTGCAGTTTGCGCGTCTCAGCCTTGTAGAGAGAGGTGCGCATTTCTGCCACCACAGCGTTCAGTGTCTTCTCCCAAATGCGAAACACCAGCTCGCCGTCTTCGATACTTTCAAACTTTGAGTGCTCGTACATACTGTGACACAAGGAAGAATTGAAAATCTAGAAAATGGAATCCATTTAGATAGAACGAAAGCAAAAAATCAAATAGGCACAGGTCTTGGGGGTAGCGTCCTAAAATCTCGTCCCGTCTTGGCCATGGGTAGTTTACGCTATCCCATGTGTCACGGCGGCCCCGGCATCTGTGAGAGCGGTCGATGCGACTGAAAGTAGTCGACATAAAGCCGAACCGAGGCCTCCGAAAACCGGTGATGGCCAGTAGGTACGTAAATGGGAACCGAACCGGCGCTGCCTAAGCACCTACTGTAATGGCTGCAGCGGAGGGTTGTTTGTAGGCAGGGCTTTGATTGAAAATAGCGATGGGTTTTCGAAAGGACAGTGTAACTGAAGAACAAAAAAGAAATACCTGAAAGCTGTCCTGACCCCAAGCCAGTCGACTGATTTTGGCGTGCGCGCTTCCAGTGCGACGACAGAGCTTTATGGCGGCCAGATCCTCCGTCTGCTGCCCTTGACTGAGGTGCGAGAGCAGCTGCGAGAGGAAAGCCTGGAAGCGTGCAACGTGGCCTTGTAGGATGGCGCTGTTCTGCAGTTGCTCAACGCTGAGTCCGGGCGGCACGCCGAACGAAGATCGGATCGGCTTCGACTTGGTCATTATCATGGTAAAAGCGCTCAGCAGAAACCGCTTCTGTCCCGACTCGCCCAGCTGCTTCCAGCACTGGTTCAGAATCTCTCGCTCGATTGGGCTCAGCTGACTCAGCGGATGTTTGGTGTCGACCGGCGGCTGGTCTATGCTTCTCGACCGTTCGAGAGGAGGTCGTGGGGTGTCGGAGCTGCGACTGGAGTGTTGCTCGTTTCGGCCGTAATCTGGCATCAGGCCGAACAGGTTGCTCAACTGACGCTTCCGCTCGCCGGATTCTTCTGCTGCGCCCTCCGGCCCGGCTTTGTGCAGGATCATTTCGAACGACTGTTGGCCGTTGTTGTTGTTGGTCTCGCTGGCTCGCGGCGACCTCCCTTTTGAACTAACCGATATGCCCATGCTCTGGAACAGTCAGGCAGCACAGTAGTACGCACCCCTGGTGGAGTCGAATTTATTTTGTAACTGGAAGCTAACTAATATTTTGAAGAGGTTGAGGAGGTAGTGAAGAGCCTTTAGAAGAAACAACAAAAAAGAACGGGTCGCGGCACCAAATGAAGCGCGTTTACTGGTTAGAAACAATACATGCAGACTAGACGAGCGCAGACATGGGCAAAGGGGGGGGGGGGGCTGAGGGGGGGTTGGCCCCCCATCAGGCTCTGATCTACCCCCCATCAGCCGGCCGCTACCCCCCGTCAGGAATTTTTGAGAAGAATTTTGTATAGAAAATTTTGATAAAAATATGCCTGGAATAGGCGTAAATGAGCTCAGAATAGCTAATTTTAACTTATTCTAATGAAAAATAAGCCAAAAAACCCTGATTTTCGCCAAAAATCGGACTTTTTGGCTTACCACCCCCTCAGCCCCCCATCAGGCGCTCCTACCCCCCATCAGCCCCCCACCAGGAATTGAAAATTCTACCCCCCCATCAGCCGAAATGCTAGCCCATGTCTGGACGAGTGGGTTGTATAAACATCTTTCGTCGGGTACCCTTCCTGGTAGGACTAACCTGGCTGGACAGATGAAGGTTTCGGCCGATGTTGCCGCAGCGTGGGTTTAGGTAGTGAGTAGAGGACTGAGGTCCTAACTAATGTTCTTGGTTGACGTTAATGAATTTCTTATTGACTCGTTTTGATTAGTTGGATGCTGGACTTGATTAAATAAGCTTAACTAATACGTGGCAGACAGCAACCACGCTTTGTCGATGGCATGACAGGCAGCACACGCAACGCTCTCTGATTTATACTTACTACTCTTTCACTAGAAGTAGTAGCTTGATTTGTAAGCATACATGTAACAGGTCATCCGCCGATGGGGGGAGGGGGGTTGGGGGGGGGGTCTGGCGCCGGCCGGGGGGGGGGGTCTGAGCCAAAAATTTGGGGGAGGGGGGTGGGCACTAAAAAACGCTCAAAAATCGAGGAAAATCGCAATTTTTTGGCTAAAAATTGCCAAAATCGCTAATTTGGGCTGAAATACAGCTAAAAAGTGCTGTTTTGCAGGCGATTTTGGCAATTTTTGTGGGTGGAAGTGTAAAAAATTGCAAAAATTTGCTCGAAAATTTACTTGCCAGAAAAATCGGAGGGGGGGGGTCGGTGAAATCGTCTCGGGGGGGGGGGGGGGGTCCCCGTCGGGGGGGGTCTGGCCTAAGTCGGGGGGGGGGCCCACCCACCCCAGACCCCCCTGTTACATGTATGTTTGTAAGTGCTTTCCTTTCACGCCTCATCTCTTTTCTCAAGTCACCTGTGTAGCGTAGGTAGGCGTTGCGGAAGCTTAGCCTAGCTGCTCAGTTTTGTATTGCAGTTCGCATCAGTTTGCAAGTTGTTTTTGAGTGATTGACATATTTTAATTTTTTTGCTTTGGTGTACTTGTGTAACACCCAACATTAAACGACTGGTTGGACTGACAGATAGTGAAGGAGCTCGCCTTATATAGGATCACCACGTTCGGTGCTTAAAGGATAGCGAAAAACTGCGTGGCAGAAGGAAAAAGAGAGATTTTAGGTAAGAAAAGAAAGGCCAAAGAGGCTTTGAAAAGGAAACGACAATATTTTGTTGAAAGGAAGAAAGTTAGGGCAGAGGAACTAAAAAGTCGAAAACAAGAGTCAGCTATAAATGTACAGTACACTTGTACAAAGCGTTATAGATGGTGGAAAACTGTAGCCTGAAGGAATACATCAAGAAAGACTTAGTATATCGAAGCGAATTGTTACTACACCTAACTGCGTAGTTCGTTCTAACCTCTGGGGACCCCTTCCTTGGTTCCTTTATGATTCGCCGTTATCTCGACATATGGTACCGGTTTAACTTAGAGTGATTTCGGTATCTTTACGGCCGCGGCCGGATCGTGGCCACCTCAGGTGGCACCGTAAAGTATCGATTAAAAACGCAACATCTTTTAAACCTCATTTTAGCCGTTGATTCTAGGTCGTTTGATTTTGTATATAATTTTCTGTATGTTTATTGTACGTTCAGGATCCGTAAAATATACAAACCTGCAGATTTTTTTTGTAGCAACCGCAATCTCAACCGATTTGAATGAATCCTTTTCTAAATGAAAGATAAATAAACTCTTGAAAGATTGATGAAACTTTTATTAAGCTATTCTGCTTACTTCTTGAGATATTTGCCCTCAAAGTCGAAACAGTGATTACATAAATAAAAATTTCAGCAATGTTTTAAAGAATTTATTTATTTTTCATTTAAAAAGGATTCATTCAGATTGGTTGAGATTTGCGGTTGCTGCAGCGAAAAATCTGCGGGGTTGCTTTTTTGACGGACCGAGGTATATATACTTCATAGCTATAAATTTGCTGAATTTGCTTCTTTAACGCGCAAACTTGTTCTACCGGTGAAAAACTGAAATCGAGGTGTTTCAATAGAACGTAAGTTTCTCTTGCATTTGGCGGTGTAATTCTGCGAATGCAGCAGCTTTGAAGTCGGAAAGCTGTCATTTTGGCATGTTATTTATTGCTCCAATTCACGCCAAACACTCAGAACGTAAAACGAAAATTTTAGCCAGACGTTGCGTTGCCTTAATCGGTTAATCTTTCCTACAATTTTTAGCGTGGAGCATTGCGCTGTTGATGAGAAATTTACGCTCCATTGAACCACACCAATTTTCAGTTTTTCTTCCATAAACTCAGCGAAAGGTGTAATTTTATTGAAACACTCTTTACTAATCACTTGGGGACTAGGTTGAAAAACCACCAACATATCACGCATAGCCGTTGCGTGCCTGCCTCTTGCGTGCGAAATGTCAGTCTGCTGTTGTTTTTCCTATACGAAATTCGCTATAGTCCAGTCCTACTAATATTCACGTAAACAAGCCGATTCGAACCAGTTTTAGGAGGAACCGGGGAAAACGGCGAAGAAAAAGATAGTGCTCGATGACAGTGACTGAGTTGCAAGTCTGTTGTGGTGGTGTAAAAAGTGAGTTAAAGACAGATAAATGCAGTGCGAGTATCAGTTGGGTGTGTATGGCTAATAATCGTGCTTGTGCGTGCTGCGTAGCTCTTTCCTCCAGTGCCAAATTGAAAGCTGGCGCCGCTTAGCTTGATTGCGGGCGGCTACTCCCTGAATGACGCGAGAAATTCGATTTTTTCTTGCGCTGCGGCTGCTTGCTGTCTCGACCGAGGCCTCATATAGCCCCACCAGACGTGCATTATCATAAAATCAAATGACCGCTTGATAGCGGTTTTCTCGGCTTTGGCCTGACTGACGAGCTGCAGAAGGAAAATGTTCAAAATAATGCGAAACGCTGTCTCCGGCGCCAGCGATGCCGATACCGCCGATGCGGCTGCTGATGCCGCCGACGAAACTGAATACGTAGTGCAACGACCGGTAGTGGGAATGGTAGTGGACATGGCCGAAACCAATTGGGTCGGAGGGCTGTTGCCTGGTGAGTGAGTTAACATTGAAATTTACATTGTCTTTAGACTTGGACGTACGCATACACAAAAAATTAAACACCACGAACTTTCTGTTTACTGGTGTTCGCTGTTACTAAAGGACTATTGTGATTTCTAAGGGATTAAGTTTGATATTTTTAGTCATAGAGACTCCGCGCTTCCCGTACTCCAGACCGGACTTTCTATACTTTTCCGAGGATGAGATCCATCTGTCCGGCGATCAAACAACCCGACCAGTTGTGGTGCCAAAGTACGCCAACAGAATGCCCCTCTTCGCCGGCTACGCTGAGACCATAAATGCCGGCAAAACGGACAAAAACGAGGACCAGGCGTCGGCCAGGGTTCTGAATCTGGTGCAGACCGGTTACAACAAGTCTGATGAGACCAACAACAGCTCCGGCACCGTTCAGCAGGCTCCCACTCCTTTTGTGGCTCGCAAAAGTTCGGCCGCCAAACGACAGAGAGCTTCGTCCGAATGTCGACAACCGGAAACGGAGACCCAGCCGGATGAAGTGGTGGAACGCTCACGCAGACACTCCGGGGACGATGACATGCTGACTGAAGTCAAAATCAGGAGCTACTCGGTTGGTTTAGAATACACATTTTATCTGTCTAAATGGAGCTTTGTCTAAAATTTATATGCATCGCTTTCTCGATTGTCAATTTCTGATGAAAAATGCGGGCAGTTCCGTTTATGCACTCTCAGCTAATAGAATGGAGCAATTCAAAAAATTGCTTCTGTGCAGTGGTCTGAGCAGTTTAGCAGACATTTTTATTTGTGATTTATAAGCTTACGCAAATCTTTTATCTCTATTTGGGGTAGGTCGTGGTTATAATGTTTTTTTTGGCTTATTTTTCGTTAAAATAAGCTATTATGTGCTCATTTACACCTAATCTAGGCATACTTTTATCATGATTTGCTATACAAAATTCTTCCAAAAATTCCTGAGGAGCCTAGCGGCGAGCTGATGGAGGCAGGTCAGAGCTTGTGGGAGTCAAACCCCTCATCCCCCTTCTCCATGTCTGCCTCAGCCGAAATGCTAGCCTATCTACTGTATGTCTGATAAGAGGCTTAGCATACTGTGCCTACGTACGTATGTATGGTGCCAGTGTGTCACACAACCCGTCGTACTGTATGTTTGGAAGGAACAAGGTCCATTCCCCCATCCGCCGACCGCCTTAACTTTAAGCCTTGGTGGAAAACTTAGACTTTGGAAATCAAGTTTTATGTAGACTTTGGAAATCAAGTTTTATGTAGACTTTGGAAATCAAGTTTTATGTGGACAGTTTGCGGTTGTTGAGGAGATGGTAGTTGAATTCGTGTTGACTAGACATGGGCTAGCATTTCAGCTGAGGGGTGGTAAATTTTCATATCTTGAGGGGGGTTGAGGGGATGGTAAGCAAAAAAGTTCGATTTTTTATTCACATCAAGGTTTTAGCTTATTTTTCGCTAAAATAGGTTAATATAACCTGTTCTGAGCTCATTTACACCTAATCTAGGCATACTTTTATCGTAATTTTCTATACAAAATTCTTCCTAAAAATTGCTGAGAGCTGGCAACGGCAGTCTGAGGGATCAACCCCAAGTCTGGTATGGACTAAGTTTGGCACTATGTTCTCTGTTGTATTCAGGTGGAGGACGGACCAGCCACGCCCCGCTCCGAAGCAGTCTTCTTTGGAATATTTGATGGACACGCAGGGACCGGCGCTGCCGTGGTATCGGCTAATTGTCTTCACGAACATGTCCGGGTAAATATTTGCTTTGTCCACTGAAGCTATCTACAGGCAAGTTGTTGTAGGAACGTCTGTGCCAAGTGCTGGAGACATTGCTGCACTTGGATCGTCAAGAACAGCTGTTGGGTTATTGTTCTGGCTCCCCCACCGTCTGTTCGCCCAATGGCAAACCACTTACGCGAGACAGTTTGGTGATAGGGGCAGTGGAGACTGCTTTTGTTGAAATGGTATTAACTTTGCTGAAACTTTATTGCTCTGCTTCTTTGAAGTTTAGGCTAAGCAAACCAGTTTTATATAGGGTGGTAAGGAATGGGCCAGAAATTAATCTGTTTAATGTAACAAGGGGTCGATTTTTTTCGACCCCAGACATGGGGGCTGAGGGGGTTTGACTCCATCAGGCTCTGACCTACCCCCCAGGCCGCCGCTACCCCCCTCAGGAATTTTTAGGAAGAATTTTGTATAGAAAATAACGATTAAAGATTGGCCTAGATTAAGTGCAAATGAGCTCAGAACAGCTTTATTTTAACCTATTTTAGCGAGAAATAAGCCTACAAACCTTGATTTTAGTAAAAAATCGGACTTTTTGGCTTACCATCCCCTCAACCCCCATCAGCCGCCGCTACCCCCTCAGCCCCCCTTAGGATAGGAAAATTTACCACACCCTCAGCCGAAATGCTAGCCCATGTCTGCCCGACCCCACCCTTCGATTTTAATGGCGAGTAATTTTTTCAGCAAATTTTTGCACTTTTTTTTAGAATTTCAGACACTAGAATTTCGCCTGTAAAGCAGCACCTTTTAGCAGTATTTGAGCCCAAATAAGCAATTTTTTACTATTTTTAGCCCAAAATTGCGATTTTTTAGCGTTGTAGTACCCAACCTCGTCCCCTATAATATAGGCTCAGACTCCCGACCCCTCCTCCCCATTGCCGGATGACCTGTTACATGTTTGATCTGTTTGGCAGTGTTAGAGTTCTGTCTTTTCAAGCGAGAAAGAAACGTAGTATGTAACTTAGTTTTATTTTAGGACGACCAGATCTCAGAAGAGAAAATGTTATGGCGCATAGCCGGCGGCTGTGCCTCTTGTGTGGCGCTGATATTTCTGGGCAAGATCTACGTGGCCAACGCCGGCGACTGCAGAGCTGTGCTCTGTTGTCAGGACAGAATAGAGCAGTTGACCGACGACCACACGCCCGAAAACGAGCGCAAACGCCTGCAGTTTTTGGTATCGGTCGGAAGGGCTGTGGTCAGAAGCCAGAGCTAATAGTTTTGTAGGCCTACCGCAACCCAGAATGGTTGGCCAATTCGTTCAGTCGACTGGAGTACAGTAGATTTCTGACTCGGAAAGACGTGAAGAAAAAAGTTCTCTACCGCGACTGGTTTATGGATGGATGGTGCTAGATTTGTTTGTTAATAATAATGATGACACTCTTTTTAGTCGGTCTGTCTGATCTTTTAGGGCGGCCAAAACTGTCCGCGACTACGATTTGCGACCGCCTTTAATTAGCGACGGACCACGCAAGGTACGTACAATGCTAGTAATTAATTAGACCACCCACAGTGTTTGCGTTCAGCGGCGCTTACTGAACACGATCGGGGTGACTCGCGGGTTCGGCGACCATCACTTGATGACGCTGGACGACAAGATTCCAATCAAACCTTTCCTTTCACCTGTGCCTGAGGTTTTGAGAGTTGTTGGTTAAGTAAACGAAAGATTATCTGTGCAGTGTTTAGGTTCGCGTCTTCGATTTGAATCAACTGGACAAAGTGACCGACCGAGACGTCGTGATTCTGGCCAGCGATGGTTTATGGGACGTTCTGTCCAATGAGGAAGCCGCCAGTATTGTGCAGTCGGCCCTCAGTCAGCCCGATCTGGACGAAACTACCAAGTACTCTTATTTTCTGCTTTTATTCTTTTTCGATTCATTCATAGCTAGTCATATCAGCGTTCTTAGTCATTTATATACCTTGCGTTCCAGTTTTGCATCAGGCACCGTTCTCGCTTACCTACTGACTGACAAAACAGCAGTTTAAACGCATATTCCGTGCTGACTTAAGGAAATTCCTCTCACTTTGATGAAGTATGACTAATATTTTTGTTTCCCTATCTAGTTCTGGTACAGGCACCATGCGGTACCGTCACCATATATGGACCGGCACCCATGGTCATGGGTAGGGGTACCATTTATGGTGCCGGTACCATATACGGTACCACCACAATCGCCGAATGTGGGGGTACCATATGGTACCGGTACGATAAACGGCGTTAAGTGCCTGACTGTAGTCCGATAGAAACTGCGTACGTACATAATGTCATTCCGCTTGGCCAAAATTGGATTCGCAAGCTGAATCCAAGAATCTCTCGCTGTAATTGTGGAGGGGATTAGCGGGTTTAGATACCAACTACTTTCTTGTTTACGCCAGTGCTAGACAGATTTACCCTCTAGCTGACCTGTAGCATTATTGAAAGTGTTAGCAGTTAGTTGACCTACTTTAGATACACATTAGCAGCTCAGGATCTTGTGATCGCCGCTCGAGGAAATCCGACCGGTACCGGTCGATGGCATTTGCAGGGAGGCCGTGGCTCGGCCTCTACCGATGATATAACGGTCTTCTTGGTTCCCCTAAAATACGCTCTCGCTCCCCCTACATTCGATGACGACGACGATGTGGAGATATTGCAATAACTTATTTCCTCTGTTCCAATTGACTGTGCTTTCGGTTCGTATTTTCTTTCGTTCCATCTCAGTTTCGACTTCGAAGAGAATTTGTCCTAGACTGTGTACAAATAGATACAAAACGTTGCTGCGTAACTGAATTGTTGTTCTGTTAGATTCGCCCTTTCGAGTGACAAGCAGAGATTCACTGATTTCAACCGACGCCGAGGCCTAGTCTTGATGTTCTGTTTTTTTTGTTCTCTTCCGTTTACTGGTGGCGCATTCAACGCTTAAACAGATGTCAGGCTTTCTAGACTTTCGTAGCTGGATTTCTG
The DNA here is from genome assembly GCA_030248155.1 of Sabatieria punctata. Lineage (NCBI taxonomy): Eukaryota > Metazoa > Nematoda > Chromadorea > Araeolaimida > Comesomatidae > Sabatieria > Sabatieria punctata. The sequence goes on from JASANB010007902.1 coordinate 44,209, forward strand.
TACATTTTTCCGCTGCCGATGTGTTGATTGCTCGTCCAGACTGCATCTGGGTACTGCTGTATCTGTAGGAGAATAAAATAAACTTCTGTGCCATGCAGCAAAGCTCAGCTTACCGTGGTTAATCAGCACAGATCTGTAAGGAGATGAGTCGATCGACGCACCCTGATTGGTGGAGGAGAGCAACGGAGTGTAGGGCGAAGGGGTGGGCGGAATTTCTGAACCTTTAGAACTGAGCATTCGGTCGCCGACTCTCTTCTGCACGTTTTTGTCGGGCTCCAGCAGAATTATCCACAGTTTCGGAGAGAAAATGCAGAATAGAGCCACTGTGGCACTTAGACTTATCGATATGCACAGCGTGGTGGTTTGGATCTGCAAACAGGTGCCTTTAATCCTCATTTTAGACTACCCTTTAACCTCTTCAACTAGGTAAGAGCCTATAGTTGATTAAGTTTCATTCAAAAAGTGAGCATAAGCTGTACGCGTGGCGAGTTGACAGTTTTTTCAGAGCTAAAAGCCCCGCCATTACACTGTCATGCAGTTTAGCCTGACTTTTTCACCTTTCTTTCCATTAAGCTTGAAACCAATATGTCGGCTTGGCTTAGAGTAGGTGGACCTAATTTGGGTCAGAAAGCCGTTTTTCCCTTCTCAGTCGCTACTACGCTGACGTATAAACTGTCGTTTCATGGAAAGGCGTCTAAATTGAAGGGTTATCTAACGCAACAAATCAAATCGTTTTGTACAGATCTTCATGATACATGAGTAGTGCGCCTGCCTGTCTTTCGCTTACGGTAGCGCGTTTTTGCTCAAAAAAGTGGATTTAATTTGGTCGGTTTGAGACCCTGGCGCGGCGGCCATTTTCGTTCGAATAAGGTATTTTGTTGCGATAAAAAAGTGATAAAACGGTCAATTTTGATCAAACTGAGTCTTCCTACACGAACTTTTAGTCTTGTTAGGAGCACGCTGGGCACTTCAAGAATGATGATTTCTTCAATTAAAAAAAAACTAAAAACCTACTCTTTGTTTTACGGCGGCAACAGAAATAGAGACTAGGGAGACTGGGCTATATGTTAATCGGTTGTCTAAATTGAAGAGCTATCTGATGATATGAACCACTTACTCGGACCGTCATGCGAAATGGAGAAACGGCTTTGTTTTATCGTGTTTACAGCGCGAAAACTGGACCCGATTTGGGTCACCTCTGCTCTTTTGAATCTAAGCCGTTTGTGGTCGTATAAACAGTTCATATCTTATAAAAAACTTAATAAAACGGATAAATAAGCATGTTTTACTGCCTGCAATCCAATTCTATGTGACATGGCATTTGCCATACCGTTACGGACAGATAGGCCTCGAAAAAATATAGAAGCTGCTCGGCGTATAAAATAAAATCTTAAAAGACCACAAACCATTGAAACTTGTACTAAAATATGCTTTCAGCCTTTTTGGAATCGTATACCAGCCTTAATTCTGTCGTTTAAAAAGGAAACCAAAATTTCACTGAGTGAGCAGACAGACTTTTCTCACCCCATAATAATTCATATTCAGAATAAGGCTCAGAGACTCCAAGTGATAAAAGGAAAGAGCTTGAATTTAGACAGCCGCTATAAGCTCAAAACGCCAAGGTTCTGGCTTAGTTTTGGAGAAATCGATCTTTTAGCGAGTTTTTTCTGCAGGTAGTCTGACAAACTTTGAAAATTAGCAATTTAGAGGTACATAAAAGTAGCGTACAATGGCGATACTTGCATAGAATAAGTAAAAGACATCCCACTGTACAGTTCTACAAAAATCCGGATCGATTTTTACCTATTTTTTAAGGTTTTTCGATGAATTTCTGGAGACCGACCCAAATTACGTAGGTCCACCTACTCTTAAAGCTTGCTAGGGAAATGCAGTAAGCGCGCAACGGCTTACAGCTGTAGTTACATACATAGCAGTTAGAGTAAACTACCTACTACTGCATAAAGCCTATAACTCTCACCTGAAAGTCGCTTCCGGTGCCAAAATAGATGGGCACGAAGGCGAGCCAAATTATACAAGTTGTGTACATTGTGAAGCCGATAAACTTGGCCTCGTTAAAGTTCTCGGGCACTTTGCGAGTTTTCACAGCGAACACAGTGCACATGAGAATGAGAAGGACGTCATAGGCCAGTGAGACGAGAAACCAGTGATCCTCCACTGAACACTTCAGCACAACTTCACTACGTACGGGAAAGTCATGGCGCGTCCCCGGCGGCGTGATCGCCAGCCAGACCAGCGAGCCGAGCAGCTGCATCGATGCCAGAATGGCGGCGATGACCACCTGAGACAGCGGACTTATGAAGCGAGGTCGAGCGGCCGACTGCCGAGCGCTGGAGAATATGCGGTAGATGCGATTGGTCTTGACCAGCATGGCTGAATAGAGAACGGAAAAGCCGAAGCCCACTCCGATTCGCTTCAGGCCGCACATCACTGTGCTCGGTCTGGCTAGCAGAATGAAAGTCATAGTGTAGCAGAGAATCATTGCCATCAGCAGTATGTAGCTCAGTTCACGGCCGGAAGCTTTGACCACCGGTGTTTCGTTGTACTTTACATAGACCATTATCACCTGCAAAGTGAAGAATGAGAATCGGAGAATGTGAGAGGAAAAGAGGCCGAACGGTTTCAAACTTATTGCACATGCCTTATACTTTTTCACCTTTCATTCAATTTGCTATTCTAGTTCAGCTTGAGCTTGACGCTGAGGCTTGAAGGCCCACTCCTCATGGCTGGCTAGCATCCTCAAATACTGAGTTTATGGTGTTTGTCTGCCATCGGCGTGTAGCTTAGTGGTTAGAGCACTGGACCGGCAATCCAAAGGTGCTGGGTTCGATTCACAGCTACGCCATTGCACATGCTTTACTTTTTCACCTTTCATTCAATTAGTAGAAAGAAAGGTGAAAAAGGTAGGCAGGTGTACTAGTGCAGCTGGGAATCGAACCTAGCATCTTTGGATTTCCGGTCCAACGCTCTAACCACTGCTACACAACGATGTCAAACCAACACCCTAAACTCAGTATTTGAGAAAGCTAGCCTAAGCTTAAGAAAAGAAGTTCTGCGGGAATGGACAATAGATTACCAAAAAGGTTAGAATGATTCCCAGCACAGCCAGAGCAGAGGGCACGATACTGTAGACGGACGTCCAACGCATGTGCTTGAGTCTGAACTCGGAAATATTGTGACAAGTGCGTCGCGAGTCGTCGGGCCACATTCCCCGACCGCAGTCGATGCAGGTGGTTTCGTTGGCCATGAATTCGTAGTCCTGACAAGGAATGCAGGCCCAGCAGCAGATTTCGTCTTTGATCAGTTGTTTGCGGTAGCCGAGCTGGCAGTCGGCGCTGCAGCGAGAAAGCGGCACTTCTGACGAGTTTTCAGTGTTCCAGAACATCAGAGATTCGTTCAAGATCAGCTGGTTCTCTCTGCGGTCGAGCTCGGCGTTGTTCCGGTCGCCCTTGTACCAGCGGCCCACCTCAACATATTTGTAGCTTCCGTCCTCCATTTGCTTAAAGTTAGAGATGCGATAGCGTGCCGGACCGTCGCCCTGTTTGTCAAATCTGAATGTTCGATGCACTAAATCTGAAAGGATTTAGATTGTTCCGGCTATGTTTAAGCGCGATCCAAATTTCAATGGAGCCTAATTAGCGGTCAAACCAACCGGTGCTCCAGCCTGCAACCAATCATTTTTTAGTATGGCTAGAATCACCCTGGGACCTAATTTGTTAGGCCTTCGCCGCAGAAAGGCCACCTAATCAGTGCTTCAGTGGAAATCGTTTTTAGATCTTCTCATACAGGCACGTACTCACAGCAAATATCGATTTTTGGCCTTTATTGTAAAGTAGGTCAGGTGCAAATGATTTAGGCACTGGCCAGTGTAAAGTGGGCCAGGTAGGTGCAATCGATTTTCTGGCGCTGTTGTAAAGTAGGTCAGTTGCAAATTTTGGCGCGTTCAGTTGTATTCGATTATTTCAGGAAAGTAAGTGAAATGGCCGTTGACCAAAACCAAAAAAACTAACGTACTTTCGAAAGAAACATTGAGCAAATAGGTTTTGTAGAATTCCGTGCCGTCCAGCTGTTTGAGCGCGTGGCAGGTTTCCGGATTGGGCGTGGCCCGAGTGAGCCAACTTTCCAGCTGATCTCTGCCGCAATAATCTAGCCAAAGTTGATGCAAAGCGTGAGCCATGGCGAATACGGCGTCGGTGACGAACTGAATTTTGTTGTCTGGATTGAAATCGTTGACTGACAGTCGTAGCGATTTGTCACAAAGCGGAACTTTAGAGCTGCTGTTGTGTTTCTTGCCGGTCTCCAGTCGACAGTTGAACTTGAACTCCCAGAATTCCTTCAGCCACTCATTACGTTCAAATTTCGGATGTTTCGGGTGGAGCGACAGAAAATAGTCTTCAAACTCCGGCACCCGCTCCGACTCCAAAGTCAGCACCAGTGCACCTTCGGCTACCGACTCCCTACCTTTGGTGGTTTCTTCACGCATTTCCCAGCCTTCGGAAGCCAGCCAAATTATCCGTTTGTGAGGTGCGGTTTTCTGCTGGAGGTAGGCTTCGTGAACCAATTCAATGACGTCATCATTGCGCGTAAACAAAATTACAACCGCCGCCCCGGTGTCGCTGCCTCCTTCGGCTTTGTGGTAGATATTGCTGACAATCTCAGGAAGTTGTTCTCTTTTAGAGATTTTTTCCTCTGTAGCGATGCAAATGTTCTGCCTCCTGGCCTCCTTTTTAAAGGCGTCGGCGCCTAGTTCTCCGTAGTCCCCGGCAGAATAAACCAGAGAGACATAAGTCCATCCGTAGTAACTGGCAATATCGGCCATGGCCATGGCCTGGAAGTTGTCCGACGGCACAGTTCTGGCAAAGTACTCGAACTTTTTCTTGTCACTCAAGTCGGCGTTGGTGGAGGCCGGACTGATCTGGACGATGTGGAACAGTCGCAGCAGATTGGCCACCTGAATGCTGACGCCGCTGTAGGAGCCGCCTATAACCCCGACCACCGGTTCCGGTTTTAGTCGCAGTTCCGGTACACTCTCGTCTTCGCAGATGTAGTGCGAAGTGTCCATGGTTCCCATCAAATCGCGCACAAAGTCAAGCGATTGATTTAGGGCGTAGGCCGGCGTACTACATGTATCCATAATGAGCGCTCCCAATTGAATCCCGGGCAGAATTTTGGTGTTGCCGTTGATTTGGTCCAGAGCATAGAGCATCGCTTCCACTCGGTGGATTCCTCTGCCTTCCATGATATTGCCGCAGGGCGCCAGATCGGTGCCCTTGGCGTGGATGGGAAACAAACCGCCGATCATGAGTTGGCCCTCAATTTTGATGTGTCTTGCCCTGGAGCCCGGCGGATAGAAAGGTGTCGGTATGGGTTTGAGTTGAGTCATCGTTCCCGCAATCTGAGTGGCCAACTGAATCAGTGTGAACATCATGGCAAGGGCGGAGGGGCTAGCTCGGCTCGGCGCAACAAGCCTGAATGTTGGCTCATTACAGGTCGTGGAAATTCTATACTTGCACCAGCCCCGCAATCGGACTTTACTAATTGGCTCTCTGAGGCATCCTCCCGATCAGAACAGAGTGCGCAACAGCGGTGCGCTGCTGACGCGAACGGCCGAGGGCTGGTGGCTAAGTCGGCTGAATTGATCTCAACCGCCGAATCGGTCCAAAGTGCCACTGATGGACCGCTATTGACTAGTAGCTGGCACTGGGCACACACCGGCGATTAAGCGCCACTTGTTGCCGCCAACGTTGATTGTTGAATTGGGTTAGAGACTCAATCTTCCTCTGATCATGCCCGCCGCTTTTTGGTCGACCGCTGGTTGGTGTAGTACGTAGACAGCAGCTCAGCAGTCAATTTTGGTCTTTGAGAAGTCAGACGAAACCTGAGCTGGTTGTGTTGGGCGGGCGCACGACAAAACTGATCGCTAGGAGAGTATTGAGAAATGGTCTCTAATTGTTTCCCCAAGCATACGCTGGGCGCTGACAATAATAGTGAGCTAGTGAAGCAGACACCCCCAGCGGAGGAAAATGCGTCAAAGAGACTTTCAAGCATCACCGCGTCCTTGACTTATCGCGTCGGCAGGGACCCAGCCAATTGACTCGAACGCTCACAAAACACCACATTAACATTGCATGATTTCTAAGCACCACTCACGATTGTACGTGGGTCTGCTCTTGTGAGCAGATCTGGAAGTTCATGGTTCGCGGCACCAATGATATGAGCGCATAAACACAAAAATACGGTCGTTTATGTACACGAAACAACAATGACAAAGAATCAATATTGTTTAAAGCCAAAGTATTTTTACTCTATGTACGTACCCGTTCACAACCACACAAAAACATTAAACAGGTCAAGCGCTACTCCGTTGTTTCTCTGGCGTGCTAATACCAATCGAAGCAACGAAAACGTTGACTACTGTCAAAAGAAAGACCCCAATAACGACGATATTGTTGATCATGTCAGCACTCTTGTGTTTTCTCTCGTCAGCGTCGTTGATATTGATTCTGCCTAAAACCACAAGGACGCATAGGTCTTGGTTACCGCTCAAGCAAACACTGACTGAGCAAAATCAGCAGAATTCCGATAATAACTTGAAGAACAATTGACGATATTAACAAGGCCATCATGACCACATAGAAATCGCTCTGTGTGCCAGCCAAATAGACCGATTTCAGTTGACTGGCGTTCGCCATAAGTAAGGCAACGTCGAGAAGAGCCTAAATTTTTGGAGAATAGTAGGCATTTCTAGGAGTAAGAAAGTGCTTACAGAAGAAACGCCTTTTTTCATGGCATGAAAGTTGTAGTCAAAAACTTTCATTTCCGGGGCTCGACCACTGCCCGCAGCCGCTGTTTGACCGCTGCCTGCGGCCACCACTGTCTTGGACATATCGTTTGGATGCACTTTTTTGGGGTTTCCCTACAACATTGCTGCTGTTTAGTAGGCTTCGCCTGGTCGAGCAAGAGAAATGTTTCGACGGAATAGTTTGCGCTCTGTTGCGCGTACTGATTACAGAAGTTCCGCCTTTGTCTGCAGAATGCTTACAAAACTCACGGCAATAGCAATTGGTGGCGAAGGCACCGAGCCAGGTCCCTGGCCGTTTTCCATAGGCGTTCGATGGTTTACAAAGTCATTGGCTGACGTCTCTTGCGACAAGGCGCCGACCGGCTCAAGCCTAGTTGCAGGTGTAACCATGATAACGGGACAGCGTAATTAGAATTCTCACAAAATTAACCTTAGTCAGAGCGGCGGCTGCCGGCCTTTTTGCTTACCTGTGCTACCATGGTACCCACCCACTACAATCAGCAGGTCCAACCGTTGCTGGGCTTAAACACCACACTAAATGCCGCACCTACCACTGTGCTAAAATCGATCGGAAATCAAACCGACTGCGCAGCACTTCCGCAGTAAATATCAAATGTGATTTATTTGCAAATAATTCGTTGGGCTTTTTGGTTTAGGTCATTGTATGGGAGGTACGATTGTGATCTATGGTCTTTTCTTAAATTTTCTTTGATAGTTAGTAAAATTTTTCTAAGTACAGTACCTAGCACAATAAGTACAAAATCGTACATGTAACAAGTCATCCGTCGTAGGAGAGGAGTAGGGGAGGGTCTGAGTACAAATTCTAGGGAGGGTGGTTGGGCACTAAAAAAACGCTAAAAATCGCGATTTTTCGGCTAAAAATCGGCAAAGGTCGCTAATTTGGGCTCAAATACAGCTAAAAAGTGCTGTTTTACAGACGATTTTAGCAATTTTAGTGTCTGAAATTGTAAAAATTGCAAGAATTTTCTCAAAAATTACTAGACAGATCGTGGAGGGACATACCCCCCGTTACATGTACAGTGTATGTACAAAAAGTACACTTCTGCCAATTTGTGCTGAACTGAATTTAAACTAAGAATTTCAGAACCTGTCTTGTAATCGAAGTCGGAATGTCGTGCTTTGTACGCCAAATCTTTTTGCTTAGAATAATTTATTATACTTTATCAATTAAAAACAAAACAATAACCTCTAGCGCATACATATACCTCACAGATCATTCGCCGGAGGAGCAGTGCGTTCGAGATTCTGTAGGGGGCCAAATTCTGTAGGGCGTAGAGTACTAAAAGCTAAACGTCGCTTTTAAACACCTAATTTTGGCTTAAATACAGTTAAAAAAGCACTTTCGTATATGAAAAATTGCGTTCCAGAAAAATGAAAAGAGGGGTGGGGTGGAAAAAACAGGCATCGTCTGGGTGGCTATAGCCAGAGGGGGGCAAGCTCCGCAGACCACCTGTTACTTCTATGTAAGCGTTTAGTTTTAGTCCAGTAAGAACGAACAAAAACAACCGAATCAGTTAGGTTTGGCTCCGGTCTCGGGCGGGTAGTCAGCGCTGATGCTGGCAATGATGACATTTACAACAGTAAGCATGAAAACGCAAGTCATCACAATGTGGTTGAGGAAGTCAGCGTCACGATGTTTGCGGTGGTCGGCCACGTTGATGTTGATTCTGGCTAAACAGTCATTAATTGGCTAAAAGAAATAGAAAAGAAAACTTACTTTGCCAAATCAGCACCATTCCTGTGGCAATTTGAAGAGTTATCGAAGTGATCAGCAGAGCTAGCATTAGTATGAACAGCCCGCTGTAGGACCCGGTTACAAGCAATGATTTCAGTTGGCTGGCGTTGGACATCAGTAAAGCAACGTCTAGAAGAGCCTAAAACGTTTTAGCCGAGAAGTTTTATAGGTATCACATATCCATTTACAGAAGAGACGTTTTTCTTCATTGTGTGGAGATTGTAGTCGAAAACAATCATTTCTGTGGCGTGACGCCAGAGGTAGGTGGTTCTACCAGGACCAGACTTCATCATTGGTTGATGACCGCTGCCTGCCGCCGCTATTTTGGAAAGACTTGGATCTGGTGGGTTGCTAGGATTTCCCTACAGCGCAACCAACTACCTGATTGTCGCTTCCAAAGGCTAACTTAACTGCAATTGCGATAGTAGGCGACAAAGTTTCATGTAGACTGTGCTCTTCGTCCAGAAGTCTTTGATTTTCAATGACATTTTCGTCTTCGGCAGGAACATCCATGGTACCACCTTAACGTTTTATAAAAAATGTCTTTTGGTTTTGGAAACCAGTTGCAGCGTCATCTCGAACGTCCTCTTGTATGCAAATATTCGTTCAGTAAGCGTGCTTGAAATAATGCTTTTTAATAACTTATTAAAACATCGAAGTAACAACAACGATTCACTCTATCGAAGTTTTCGTTCAAAATAGACTTTGGGCTGGGAAAACAAAACGATCAAGGTACAGTATGTATAAAAACACGTCAACTATACATTTGTACAAACAAAATCGTGTATACTACCTACAGTAGGTATGATGCCATCACAAAATGCAAAAATCACAGGCCATCGCTCGGGATATATAAAAAAGTAACAAAAAAAACTGCTGTCTTCTTGATCGCGACCTCTTCTGGAAGAAGTCTAAATTTTTGTTCAAGACAAGCCGCTGTGCCAATTTGTCCGCACAAACACTCAAAACTATAGAGTGTCGCTCTGTAGTTCTAATAAGCTTCGCTACAGCAGCATCGACTGATGATATTCATACTGTGGTGCGAGACTGGTCATCCAATCAACGGATCCTAAAATTTAGCTGGGCTTCCTTACTGTCATCTATAAAGCTCACTTATGAAACAGAGATTCCCATTCCCCAAACCGGAAAACTCCTCATACTTCTTTTCCTCAGCCTAAGCTTAGCCTAAACCAAAGGTAAAGCTTGAAACAAGGCTTAAAGTTAGGGTGGTCCTTGTGACATGTACAGTGTACAGTACCTACGTGCGTATGTCAAAGCAAAAGGGGCACCAGACCCGATTTCAACTTTGCTGGGTTCCAAAGTACATATACCGACACAGAATATTAACCGGAAACAAAGTTCGGGTTTAAACATTGTTTCCAAACGCAAAGCCCTAAATAGGGTTTCAGGAACTTTAATTAGAATTTCTCAACCCTAAATTTGGGTTTCTAGAACCCCAAATAAGGTTAAAAAGCCTTGGTCAGTTTCCAGACATCCTGATTAGTGGTTCAAAACTCTAATTAAAGGTTGAGAGGGCCTCAACGTGGTTTCACATCGCTAATTAGTGTTCCGGAAATACATTCTAGCTGTATTTTTATCGCATAAATTCAGTTTTTACACGTTTTATATACGTTATAAATTATTGTCGTAAAGTGCGTTTTGCATTTCAGACAGAATTTTAACTCGATTTTTAGTCGTCAAAACCCTGTTTTGAGCCCGAAAGGTCGCTGAAACTCCTTTGAACTTTAGTGCTGAACCCTCTTTTGGACAAGCAGACTACCCCACTCAAAAACCCAGCCGCATAAATGTTGAAGGGAATGAAGGGCCTCCTCTCGACTAAAGAACACAACAATAAAGAACACCGATTAAGGCGGATTTATACTTCAGCCAGTCCTGTCACTTATCACACCGCTCTACCTAGCGAATTAGATTTTTCGTTATGGATTGCTTGCCTTGCCGGATAGAGTGACGTGCTAAAGTGCCAGTGGCATTGGATTGGCTGAAGTACGTATAAATCCGCCTTTATAGCATAGCCTTTATAGTATGTATGTATTTGTTTTACCCAAGCCTAAGCCTGAATTCTAGCTACATGTAGTGTAGTTGTGTGTGTTTTGTATTGCGGGTAGCGTTCTACTATGAAGCATACTGGGATGAGGTGTGTAGTATCCAGCATAGTAGTAGTCGCTAGCGGTAGCAGGAGCCCAGAGACCAGACGTGGTCACCTCACAGGAACTCTGCGGCTGTAGTGTGTACCACCGGGCACAACCAGACAACACACCGGAGTCTAGAACAGGCGCTGCTTTTGAATTCTCCTCAAATCTACTCTTGTATTTGTGATCACCTGCTAGACTGAGAATGAGCTGTCCCAGGAAGGAGTTTTCCTGTTCCTTGTCATAGTCCCATACAGTGAATTCCAGGTAGTGTCGTTTCAGCTCAAACCAGTTCAGTTCCTTGTACACCACTGTCTGATTCCACTCCGGGTTGACAGTAGCCGACACAAACTTCGTACGTCTCTTGTTCTCCACTCTACAGCGCAAATCCTTTAGAACATACTGTAGACCAACCAACATACACTCTGCCAGGGAGGAGGTAGATTTTGACGAACGGGTTGGGATGAGTGTAGCCAGCGTCAGAGCGTCTGGCGTTGAGGTCCTTGGCAGACAAGACCGACACGAACAAGGTGCCGGTGTCAGCGTCGAAGCTGACCGCTGCCTTGATCTGTCCGAAGCAGTTGAGCGCGCTCTGAAACAGCCGAGCCCCTGTGAGGAGGGAGGGGAGAAGCAGAAGAAAGCAAAGGGGTGAAGAAGCTAACCGGAGAGAGAGAAAGCATGCGGTGAGAGAAAGCGAGAGTGAGCAGAGAAGGAAGAAAGCAGAGTGAAAGAGCAGAGGAAGAGAGGTACAGAGAAGCAGTGAGTCATTCTCGGGTCGGACGGCGCCGCACGTTCCAGTACCTGATCGGGGGGCTGCGTGCCCGACGGTGTGGCGGCACGGGGGGTGCTGCTGAAACAGGGACTGGCTTTACCATCCAGACACTGATGCACGGGCACGGGAGGCGCCTCAACACTCATGTCATAGGCTGAAAGGCTGCAGAGTTGTGGAGACAGCACAGAACTAGCAGTCCACCTGCCCAGCCCCAAGCACCCACTCCACTCACCGCTGCGCTGGCCCTCCAGGTAGTAGTTGGAGGAAGCGGCGTTGTTGTCGGAGGCGCTCTCGTAGCCCTTGTCCACGCTGGAGCTGTGCTGCATCTCGTAGACTTGGTTCAAGTTGGCGTCACTACAAACAGAGTGCGGCTACTGCACTTGCTAGCTAATAAACTTTTACGGCCGATCCGGCGCACGTAAAAGGCAATTGAGAGAATCGAGTGAAAAACAGAGCCTGTTCTGTTCGGTTCAGATTTCTATCGATCCTCTCGAACCAAGGCCTACATAATTTGCCGCTGCCAAAATACAGGCCTACAGTAGAACGAAGAGAGCAAGGCGCGAGCTAACCTGCGAATAACAACTTCGATCTCTCCGCAGCTCTGCGCAATGATCCTTTGCACCTCCTCGTAGGTCTTTCCCGTCAGCGGTATGCCGTTCCACTCCAATATCTGATCGCCTGAAAACGTCAATAAGAGTTGGACGCAGAGCTCCGGAGGCGCAGCGGCGGCGCAGGATCAAGATGGCTCGGAGACCAAATTACCTTCCTTCACTTCGCCCAGTGTCTCCACAACTGCTGGCTTGTAAACGGCCGCCACATAAGCGCCCAGCTCTCCATCTGTGCCCGGCAGAATTTTCCCGCCAATCACTTTCATGCCGAGCCCGTCCCCTCAAACCACAGACAGCCACAGTTAATGCAAGAACAATGGCTGTGCTCTAAGCACACCTTTCATTGCTTTAGGATCGCGAGTGAGCAGTATGCGCTTGACGCCGGCGTGACGAAAGTGGTTGCGTCGATTGCGTCTGGTTCGAAATTGTGGGTTGTGCTGTAAAACCAAGCGTTATTTTTAATTACGTACTGTATGTATCGACCGTTTCAGCTGTAAGATACGAATTTAAAACGGTACAGATGAAATACAGGGTGTACTTTTCAGTTTTCTCAGCGAAAGTAAGCTGTCTTTTAACTATCAGAAGAACAACGCACTGTAAGTGCGCGCTTTTTGCACTATACTGTATTATACGCGCAGTTTTACGTACATTGTACGTACCGATTTTCCAGGATTATGAGGATTGCCAAATGAAGTCGGATTGTTGGAGGGAAACCGGGACTGATGGTAGCCATTAATGTTGCCTTGATTTCGCGCAATAACACCAAAGTTCGGGTTATTGTTGGTGGATTTGCGAGGACCGCTGTATAACTCGTTAATGTCTGCAACAGTACACTGTTTTAAACCGTGGTAGAATAGCAGAAATCTACTTCGCGCTGGTTGGGCAGTGAGATGTCACTGAAGAAGGTGGGGTCTGTCTTTTTGGCACTCTAAAATGGGAATAATTTGGCAGCAGTTATTAGTAAAACAAACGTCCATCAGCGTTTTAGCTCTACTCCACAAAAGAAGTCCCAGATCGTCACATTAAGCGAAACGAAAGCGGCTCTCCTCGCACCTGTAACTGCCCCCAGCGCCGAAATAGTCAGGCAAAATTAGCATAAATGCACATGACGGAAAACTAAAAACTGATCAGAAACAAATGCAGTGCAGAAAAGAAATTTTTTGTTGGATTTCTTTGCGTAGACATGCATGTAGTTGCTGTATGGTGTTAATGGAGGCTGACGGCAAGAAGAGACGGCGAGGCGACGCGAGCACACAGAGGCCGAGACTCTCTCCTCATTGAGGCGTTGTAACCGGTCGATGCGTTTGAGTTGCCTGAGCTGATTATTTGAGCAGCAAACTATCGCTCTAAAGCAGAAAGCGTCCCCGCCTGGCCATGTATCGAGTTTTTTGCTAGGACCGAAAGCTCTAATTCAGCCAATCGATGCCGGAGGTGAACATACAGACAGGCGACAGATGACGTTGTACGCTTTCTATTCCACCCGCCAGCCGTACACTCATTTGGTTTTAATCAGCTTGTCAAATTGATTAAATGCTACCAGATAGTGTGACGCAACGAAGCTTACATACGTCCGTGCCGACACCCACCCAATCACCAACAGAATTACGGCCTAAAGTTATTGAGTTGCTATAGTATGCATGTTGATTTGTGTCTTGTAAAAGTTTATCACATCAATAGGAACTCTTTCGAATGCGTGGACAGTGAACGTGCCAAACAAATGAAAAGACAGATAAAACTCAGAGAAAACAACGCACAAGTCAAAGAATGGTCTGTCGTACAGACAAACTGTTAGGCACAGTACCTGTTGGGCCAGTGTAATATGAACGGTTGGGATCAAGTCTAGCACGGCTGCCAGAATCGCTCCAATATCCCTGAGAGTCATCCAAGGTCGTTTGATGACTGTAACGACCCGGCGTTGCATAGGAGCTACCACTGGCGCCAGAAAGACCATCGGAGTAAGCACCGGGAGTAGTTGACCAAGATGGCAGTTGTGGATTTGAACTGTATGACACCATCGGCCGGTCCATATAAGCAGTTGACACCATCGGCCGATCCATATAAGCAGTTGACACCATTGGCCGATCCAAATAACCAGTTGACACCATCGGCCGATCCATATAACTAGTGTTCATGCTCAGGTTGCTTTTGTATGGCTGAGATGATACAGGATAGCCTCTGGAGCTCGAACCCAAAGTTGTCTGATAAGGATAATGAGATTGTGTGAGCAAAGAAGTTGAAGGCTGAGAGTAGAGGCTTTGCGGGTTAACATAAGGGCTGGGTTCTTGATAGGCGTCCGTCGGTGACTGATAGAATGAGGACCCACTGGCTGTACTTGTGTATGGCATGTAACTAGTTCGATGCTCTGGAGCTGTTCTTCTGATGCCAGGAAATGGGGTGACACTACGATAGGAAGAAGCAGAGCGTGGAGCATTGTATGCACTGTAATAATCGTTCATCGCAGTTGGTTGTCGATGGAACTCTTGATTAAGGTAGCTGGCATACTGTGACAGGAAGCTTGGGTCATGTGGCGATCGGGATGAGGTTAGTGCAGATGAACTTGGCACATACTGCTGGCTTTGAGGGGTGTAACTTTCAAATGCAGAGTTTTGAACTTGACTAAAAGGTGGCCGGTCATAGGTTATCGAATCGGTGGTGTAAGAGCCATATCCATAACGCGGAGCACTGTCCAAATAAGAGGGTTGCATCGAATGTTGTAGTGGCCTGGTGTAAGGATAGTCATATTGGTTCAGCTCATTCAGGTAGGGCATTGAACGACTGAGAGTTGCACTTCGATCATAGGAACCGCGCCATGAGGTGTCAGCACCATAGTCATAGCTTCTGAGAGGATAGCCAAGTCTGTCCAACGCTCCAGTAGAGTGGTACATAGTGTCACGCTTAGGGTAAGGAGTTAAATGGAGACCAGAAGTGGGGAGAGCGGAAGTAGTGCCAGCTGTAGGGCCGAATGTTTGCTCAAACCTCCACTGTTCCAAATTGCGTGGCAATGAGCGGTACTGCCGATCGAAGTCAACGTTCAATGCGCCAGTGCTCTGACTGGAACTAAAGCCAGCAAGAGTTCTATTGGTGCTGCCAAGACTAGTGCTATAATAGTCCTGCTGGGCCTCAGAGCCCATTGATGGAAAGTCGACTTGAGGCAAAGATCCATAATGGGGAACGTGCGATGAATAATCGCTAGCCAGTGGCACAGGAGGCGGGAAATAATGTTTCAAATCAGTAAGATCGCTCAATGAGGCCAGCTTTTCTCGGCGTCTCTCAATCTCCTCGCGCAGCTTGCTTTTCCGATGTTCACGAGCAATTGGATCATCATCATCGGAGAACCATGTCTGATAACGACGTCTGCGGCCATAAAGACCCGTCTGTCCGCGCCGCGACCGCCTAGGCAATTGGAAATCATCCACTGCGGCTGTCATATCAGTTGTATCAGTTGAAACTGAGCGATGCCCAGACGGCAGCCATGCCCTAGTCTCAAATCGAGGAGGATCAGTCACTCTGGGAGCAATTCGATACTTATTAGCAGCAGGTGACACAGTCCTGATCGATGACAATCCAAATGTCTGCGTTTCTGCGTTGCGCATGGCCTTGGGCCTAACCACATATTGGCTAGTAGCAGAGCTAGTGGTGGGGGGCAAATCCATACCATGAGAAGCTTGGTACCGGGAATAAGGATCAGGTGGCAGCCCCTTGCGCTTTGGCGTTGAGACAGCGGACTGAGTGGTGGTGATGGTCTGGACACCAGCATTCACCAGAGCACCTTTCGGTTGAGGCAGTTTCTTAGAAACCATCTGCCGCTGAGCGACTGGTGGTGGTCGCATAGTGATGCGAACATTTTGCAACAGTTCAGGAGGCAGTGAGGATTTAACCACAGAAGGGACATTGTCCGACTCGGGCAGCCGGTCAGGCAGCAGTCCACTGATAAGCATTCTATGCACCACATACTGTCTCTGATTGGCCTCAATCTCATAGGCCTCAAGTTGTTCTCGGCGTCTTAGCAACGCCTCCTTCAATTCCTGCTTGAGCAATACTCGAGCCAGTGTGGCAGGAATCTTTTCAGTTTTAGCGGTTTGTCGGCCTCGGGCAGGCACAGTAGCCTGAGTAGAGGCCGATGCTGGCCGTTGCAAACGATCCACAGAGGCAGTGTAAGCGCCGGGCAGTGAGCCCAAGGAAGCAGCATAGGTGGTGTGGGCAGTGACAGAGGGTCGCTGTCGCAAGTCAACTCCAGCTCGGTACAGCTGTTCATCTGAGATGGCAGTACTGACCACAGCCTGAGTGGGCTGCGGGTAAAGCGGTTGCTGTTGGGTTGGTATACTCGGCAACTTGCGACGTCCCATTTCCAGGGTACCGTCATCCTGCAGTCAAAATCTTGGTTGAGTTACACAGGTCAAGCATCAAACACATGATAGGCGGCGCAGGGCAGCTAGGTGACGGATGGCCGATCGTATTGAGTCGGTGCTAATCTGCACGGCGGCGCTCGGCCGTCGAGTCGTAACTAGGAGGCCGTACGCGCATAGTAGTACCTCGAGTTTGCTCAAAATCAATACGGCATCTACGTACGACAGGTCCAATTGGTTTGGCATGCAAAGTTCACGAGTTGGAAGGCGGGGCGGCCGGAACGCTAGCAAGGCGCAGACTCACTAAGCAAAGTGATTAGGCTGAGAGAGACGTTAGGAGCCCGTGGTCAGAGACAGCTAGCCATTATTGACTGGCGGCTAACGGTCGTAAAATCCAGAATAGCCCATGCCTAATGTGGCAGAGGTCGGGCGCGCCCAAATTGCATTGCTGTTTCATTCTCGAAGGACAAATTGCGCTCCTTCGAGTGCCATCTTTCTCCGACGTTCACGATCGCCAACCAGAGTCGGCCGGCCTTAGCCCTCGGAAACCATTAGGCAAATTTGTGACGCGCCAATTTGCAGCACCGTGCTCAAACACTAACGCCCCCAACGCAACCTGACACGCACTAAGCTGAGGATAAACCTCAATATGTCTAATGGGCTGCCAATTGCAAATGCTCTTACTTTGGTTGCCAGACTAGGCTGACTTAGACTCAAATGACGATGCAGCGACATCACACCGAACGGGGCCATAGCGCCATGGTCACAACACGCCGCTTACAAGCGCAGGCAGATACATGGCGGCTACTGCACGGCCAAAACTAAAAGCTCGTTGAAGAGACGGCAGAAATGTATGGCGAACAATCAAATATTTATGATCCACCGCAACGAGGCGCAGTGTCCGTTTCACTCCTCCACTTTATTAGTCAACGAGTTCAGCTACGAACGCAGCACACCGCTCTGCCTCGATCGAACGTCTCTCTGCGTGGGTGGCTGTCGTGGCGCATTGTCGACAGACGGATTATCTCCAACTGTCGATTCCTTGGCCACTTGGCCGTCCCGCGCCCAAATTAACCGTTCAGCCGCCGCCTGCCCAACACTAATTAGAGCGACCGAGAACAAACGCGCCAACCGCCGATCAGCAGCAATTCATTATTGCAGGCAGACCGTTGGTCGGTCTAAAAAAGGCGAGCTCCGATTGAAAGCTGCAGCGCGGCAAGACAATTACTGGAACAAAACAATTTTAGCTTCAACTCACTATTGGAGCACTTCCGCAAAACGCAGCCACGCCAGACGTACGGAGGCCGCGGACAGACGGCGCCCGGAATGTAATATAATGGGTAGCAATGTCTTGTGATACACAGAGGATTCGAGCAAAAACAGATCCTATAAATCAAGCCAACCATGCAGACGCCGAACTAAACCTCGGGCAAAGCCGTTTAAAGCCCAATGTCTCCGCATAATTTAACGCAGACCAATTAACGGCAGAAGCCTCATACAGACCAACCGTCAGCGTTTCCAGGCAACCGACTGGCAGGGTACAGACACACCTGCCCTACCCCTGTAAGCGTCTCCGGTCGAGCGAGCAAAAATCATTTCCTACCCAACGCATTACCGCCAACATTAGTTAGGAAAGCGGAAATTGCTTTTCTACGCATAGCATATTGGCCCAAATTAAAAATAACAGCAAAATCTACGTACTGTGCACGGTGAGAAACCGCTACAGCGCAGCACGCGCGGCCGCCAGTCTGTTTTAGTCTTTTACATACAATATAGCTCTATCAGGCATTAAAATTAAGCTTTGAGTCTATTGTCGCACAAAGAGAAAGTGGGATTTTTCTCACAGCCATTAGATGCACGCTGGAATCTGATCTATTTTTGACTGAATGATATACGTATCAGACAGAAACCTAAAGGTGAACAGCGCGCCATGGGAAAGTTCGCACTGCCCAGTAAAGAATAAACAACTGAAATTTTTCGAATTTTTAGCTCGATCTAATCGTTGGACCAATCTATAGTTAAACTTGTTAACCGAAAGTCAATTTTTAGTGATCAGTACATTTTGCTAGTAGACGTACTGTACGTACGTAGTGAATTTGGCAAGGTAAAGAAAGTGAAAATGTACCTTCAAATAACATCTGCGTATAGCCATACACATACATACAGTTGCAGGGGGTTTTGGGTTACCCCTAGCTAGAAAGGCCAAACCCCCCTCACCCCACCCCCGAGACAGTTTACGGACCCCCGGCCCAAAAATACAAGTACTAGTAGCGGCTCCTACTAACAAACTGGCTCAGAAATAACTAATTTTTAGCTTAAAATTCGCTTGAAAAGCCTTTGGAAACCGAATGGCGTTTCCACTGATGATGCTCAAGAGAAATCGGTGTTTGGAAGCCCTTTTTATCGTTTCTTTGCTAGTTTTTAGCTCTAAAACGCTATTTGGCAGCTTAAAATAGCTATTTTTAGCCTCCTTACTGAAAAAACGTGCTAAAAACGCAGGCGTTTTGGAGCTTTTTTGAAATTTTGGATTCCCTCTGGGCGAAAGCCCCCTGACCTAACGGAAACTGAATCAATTTGATGCGTACTACTGGAGCCGCTACTACAGTACTTGTATTTTCGTATCCGGGGGCGGTCAATAGACCGTCTTCGTGGGGGAATGGGGTGATGGGGTTTGGCCATTTTAGTGTGGGGGATGACTCCCAAACCCTAGTAGCACAAGTATGTCTGAAAATCAATACAGTGCGTACTTTCCGATAAAGACGACCCGAAAGTAAGGCAGAAGTAAGATTTCAAGATACAGCTTCCCGGTTTTCTTACTGGAAGTGTGAATAGCCAACAAAAGTTGAAAGTACTATCTTATGTCATTTGTACAATACAAGAGAGAATACGTCCCTTTGATCTTACAAGAAAAACCTCTTCGGGAAATGATTCTTCTTTGCCTCCGATTACGGTAAAATACCCTCGTTTGTTGTAGTTACTTCCCTTTGAAAAATGCCGCACTGTGCTGATAACCATAAGGAATGCTTTGAATTCCAGCAATCGGATTAATAAATTTCAAATTAGTCTTTTCACCATTTCAGCTTATTGCACTTCATTACTCACACGTGCAATAGGTACATTTTTCGACACTCAGTTGAGGTTCAGTGGTCTGTCCTATCAAGCTGAATTTTCTCAAGCACAAAAAATCGAGCGAACTGTTTAACAGTTCACTGCACTTTCGGAAACAAATACACGATAAAATAATTGACTGTGAACATTATACCTTTTAGCCGTTACTAAGCAAAAATAAGTACACCCGTTAGACTTTAACCAAAAATTGTAATTTTTTTGACAACATGTTATTAATTGGAGGGCCAATGCCTGTATAAAAAGGTACCATAATGCTAACTGAATAATTCAGTTATAAAGCACCTAAACCAAGCTACGGAGCACTTGAGCAAGGTTTTGATAGAGACCGTGACTGTAGAGCAACTCACCTCCCTGCGCAGCGCCAGTTGAACTAGATTGGAGTCGAGGAAGGGGTTGGTGCTAGCAGTGACTTTGCCGTGACTCACCAGGGACCGTTCGGCCAGTGTCTGCTGCGATCGCAGCGCAAAATCTCCGCCGGGCGGCGCCATTTGTCCCACTCGTTCTCCGTGCAGAATCATGGCCGGCGATCGCTTGAGACGCGACACGAACGACTGCGTGTCTTCGTTGTCATTCACACCCATCACTGCAGTCTGCGTGGAGGCCGAGGTGGGACGCAAGTTGTCATAGCTGGAACTTGCGCTGGGGATGTCTGCAGTTTCCAGCTTGCTCTCTGACACTGCCGCTGCCAGCTCGGCCGACGGCGAGACGTCCATAATAGGAGACAGATCGTTCACCGGAGACCAGTCTGGATAGATGCGAGACTTGGGTTTCTTGGCCGTCGTGACTGCACTGCTGGTCACTACTGCCAGCGAGACCGAGACCGCCTGCAGGTCAAGTCCCTTGCTCATCAGCTTCTGCGTGTCCGACGTGGTCACCCGTTGCTCGCTGCTCGCTCTGACGGGCGCCAGAGTCAGCTCTAGCTTATCCTCCTCCGGACTACCCGGCTTCAGCTGCAGTGTAGGTCGCTGACTCTGAGAGGAAGCTTGCTTCTCAGGCGCGTGACCGTACAGTTGCTGTTTGGAGAGCGAGGCGTCGGGAGGACTGATTGAGATGTCAGAGTAGACTCGTTCTGTGGCGGCAGATGAGGGGGGAGGCGGTGCAGAACGGACTGGCTCGATTGGCAGCACCGACACAGCCGACGGTTGCTGTTTCAATTGCTGTTGCAACGATCTCTGCTGAGAGTAATAGTGTTGCGACGAAACCACTGATGTCACTTCGCGTCCTCGCGCCGGACTCACACCGCCGCTCAGATCGTCTCCTGGGGTCGGCGATGCAGCCGACACCACCGGCTGATACATGGGCAGGCCAGTGGCCGCACTGCTCATTTGAGGTTTTGTAGCCAGCACGAATTCATCGGTGGCTTCGGCGGCCGCCAACTGCTCCTGATTGGACACAACTCTCAGAGTGCGACCGCTGCTTAGCTCGGCTCCAGTCACCTGTGCAACGATACGATCCTCTTCATCGCTCGAATCGGCCACTGGAAGCAGGTCGGTGTACGGTCGTAGACCGACGCTTTCTGCAAAGACTGGTTTTAAATGGAGCGTTTATGCTGGTAGAGCTAAAACAATCGATTGGGCGCGACGCGACAGACCACAGCGCACCAAGTCAACGCGTCTATTTTCCAAGCGGTTGCGGTAGGTAGTATAACAAATAGGTCATTTGGCAAATTAATCCGCGCAGCAATTTGTAAAGACTAATTTGCGGCAAATCAGCGGCAGCAGTGTTTCAGAGGCATCGACTAATAGGTATTTGAACAAAGAGCGCGCAAATCGAACAAGCCCCGGCTCCCTATCGGATAAAAGACGCGAACCAATAATGAAACCAAACTCAATTTACTGAAATTTCGCCGCTCCCCCAGCGCCGCCGCCGGCGGCAGCGCTCGGTTGCACACGACGAACTAACGCACCGCGACGCAATTGGAAGACACACAGAACGCAGTAGTACGCGGCGGCGATTAGGACGCGCTATGATGAGAACGTCACAATGCAGTCCCAGCGTGGCTAGTAAAGCGGCGACGCTCGGGGCAACTTTTAAATTAAGCCGCTTTGCCTTGTAGAATGACATTCTGCCACCGACCTCGCACGATATCGAGTTCTTCGAAAACCTAATCAATTTCCTGACTTAGCTAGCGGCACTGACACGCCATTTTGCCCTCAAGTGGAAGACACCAGCGCTACAGACAGCCATACCTGAATTGTGCGCTAGGCACTACAACAGTAGAAAGTGGAACAGACGTTCCAGCTCAAGCGCTGGCTAAAAGTGAGAGCGAGGCAGAGCAACCAAGAGACAGAAAGAAACGTCCAAAATGACTTGATAAAGCAAAATTAATGCGGTCAGGGAAAAGCAGTCAGTCCTTGGTGAGTAGACGGTTGACTCTGAGCCGAACCTCAGTCTATAATGGCATTGAACAAGCCATACTACTAGTATGTCTGATCGGAAACCTGCATTATCGATGCGCATACATACGTGCAGAACTGAACCGGCACAATGAAATTATATTTTTATTCACTAACGCCGTCACTGCTGTATTATGAGCTTAGAAAGCAAGCACTAATTAGCGCTTTAGTGTAGCTGTTCTATGCATACATAGTACAAGGAAGTCCAGAAAACCGAGTATCCAAAAAAGGTATGCGTACCGAATTGTGCCCACTAAAATCCGTAGCGTACTCAGGATTTTGGAAAGGTTTAGATCAATGGCGTACCCAGGATTTTGCAAAGGGGGGCTGTAAAATTTTGAAGTTGCCTGGTTGGGCCGCTGCCCAACAAGGGCGAGAAAATTTCGTAAAATTAGCCTTCAAAAACGTGTTTAAAAAGTATTCTGAGCTCAAAATTGACAGAATTTACAAGTTTTAGTAGCTTAAAGTGGCGTGGTTGGGCTTCTACCCGGGGTCTGAGCCGAAATTCTATTCTAGGGAGGGGTTTGGGTACTAAAAAACGCGCAGAAGTCGCAAAAAATCGCAATTTTTCGGCTAATAATAGTCAAGATTACTAATTTGGGCTCAAATACAGCTAAAAAGTGCTGTTTTACAGGCGATTTTAGCAATTTTTTCTCTGAAATTGTAAAAAATCGCAAAAATTTGCTAAAAGATTTACTTGTCAGAAAATCGGATGGGGTCCCCATCTGGGTGGGACTGGCCTAAGTCGGGTGGGGGCAGACCCCCGGACACCCTGTTACATGTATGCATTCAATAATGTTAATATTCATAATTTATTATGGCGAAATGTACCGCTAATGAAAATCAAATCGAGAAAACAGCTTTTTGAGAGACAAAATCAAAATCGAGCCTATACGACAAGTGCGACTAGACTTAGTGATGTGTTCAGATCAGTACGTACGTCAGCCATTACAGGACATTGGTACGTACTGCAGAGTTCAAAGGGGCCGTCCATACACGACATCATCATTGCAGAGGGCAGAGAGGGGGTCGGCTGAAATGCGACGATAGACGACGCACCAGGAAGGGAAGGAGTTAGCAACAAAACAACTTTATCTTTTTTTTCGGGATTTTAAGGAACTATGATTGTGTTATTTTCAATTTATGTACATTCTGCCAAAGGTTTCTGGATACAGAAAAGCTTCCCAGATGGTAGTAAGGATTTACTCAATTGATTATGCAGTACAGAAACAAGAAAACACGCTAGTACTGATGTACTGCATTTTTCGTCCCCGGGGGGGGGGCGGTGAACGGAAAACTACGTCGGCTTAGGGGAGTGGTCTCCAGAAAAGACGCAAGGCGATTTTGGGGAGGGGTCCGAAAAATCGGGATTTTGGGACGACATCGTTTACGGGCCCAAACTGATAAGTAATGAACTGAACTAGTTTTATCGGTAAAACCCGACAGGACACATATAAACCAATACTGATTGTTGTTCAATGTATCCTTAATGTAACTTT
Organism: Sabatieria punctata; assembly: GCA_030248155.1. Taxonomy (NCBI): domain Eukaryota; kingdom Metazoa; phylum Nematoda; class Chromadorea; order Araeolaimida; family Comesomatidae; genus Sabatieria; species Sabatieria punctata. Next base: position 67,685 of record JASANB010007902.1, read on the forward strand.
TTAATACAATTTTAAATTTTTGTTGATTCATTCGTTCCAGCGTATTAGAGGCACGAAACATTTGTATTCAGTATTTGAAATACCTTGTACAAATGCAGAGACAATTGGGCGCATACCAGCAGATTGCTGTTATTATGTAGGACTAAGTAATTTGTATATTTGTTTAATAGAATGAAGCAAATGAAGGACTGTGTAGAACAGAAGGAGGAACGATATCGAGAATTTTACAAGCCTAAATGAGCAGTACGCAATACAGTACGTAGATGGCATTTTAGTATTTTTCTTAAAACAAACAACATAATTGGGCAAGATATTTCATGTACCCTCACTTTTAGCTTCTTCTATGTAATATATTTTGGATAACCAAAAAGCTTCGACTATATTCTTACAGATTGTCAATTTTGCAGAAAACTACAGTAAACTAAAGTAAGTATTAGCGAAATGTTCGCTTTAAAAGAAACAACGTTTTTTACAATGTCATACGTATGTATGTACATACGTACGTACGTACTGATCAGGGTTGCACGGCGCAAATCATTAGCTTAACTGACATGGACAGCCGGCGACGGCAGTGCCACATAGGAAATGTATACAGGTCAGATTTCTCAAATCGGCTGCATGTCCATGCATAAAGTATGCAATCAGTCGGGGCACATTGTCTGCTCAGCCAATCACGGCACAAGAGCAAAAACGCAGCGCAGCACCTACCAGTGATGAGGGGCTCCGTCCGTTTCGGGAGCTGAGTCACTTTAACAGAAGGTGAAATCGGCTCCATCTCGTCTTCCTCATCGTCTTCAGGTATCGTGTACACGGGACCGGGCCGATGCGTGTAAAACGGCTGATTGTTGTAGTATCTCATCGCCTGAAGCAAAACTCTTTAACACTGTGCTGCAAAAAGCCAGTTTTTAAAGTTTTTATATTGTACGTACGTACAGTACAAACCACGGAAACATACAATTTTCCGTGAGACACGGAAATTAGTTTGAGGGCTGGCTGTGTTCAAAAATAGGGGGTTCCGTGACCCAATTGCTGCTGGCCGCCGAAATGAAATATGGCGGCCAATTTCCGTGACCTACATAAGGCTTACCGCTGTTCCCTTTGGTTGATGGAAAATCGATACGCTTTCCGTGGTTTGTACTGTACGAACCTGAGTGTAATCAATTTCATCATCATCGGCTGAAGAGGAGGATTCGGAGGCGCTGGAGGAAACACCTCCTGCGTAGGCGCCAAGGTCGCCTAATTCCACTCTCTCCTCGTCCTCCTCTTCTTCTGGTGACAGGAACGGGTTCCTTCTAGGCGAGCGACCCTGTGAACTGTCTTTCTCAGCCGGTTTTTCCGGCTCGCGCGGTCCGAACTCAAGGGGCACAGTGCGCGACGCAGCGCTGGCAGGGACAGGTTGAGGTTGAGAGACCCGAGCAGGCACTGGGGGTGGTTGTTGCTGTTGTTCTTGCTCTAGTGCTTGGGATTCGGCATTGAGCCAAGTAACATCGAATTCATCGTCTGCACTCTCTCCAGAGAAGGTCTTGGTGATCTGGGCCAGAACGTCCTTGCCCAGGGCGTCCCTCTCCTCCTCCTCCTTCTGCGCTTGTTCGTAAGTGAGCGTCGGAGCGCTGGGCACTTCGATCACTTCGTCTGGGTAATCTTCATCCGAGCTGCTTGCACTGTCGGCTTCCTGGTCCGAGTCGTCCTCGTCTGTTTTGATGGCGGCCGCATGCACAGGTGAGCCTTCAGGACTGACGATCATCTGGGCGAGCACATCGGGCTGACTGGGGGCTTGAGGCGTGGTTAGTTCATCGGCCATCGGGCCGCCTTGCAGCTGCAGAGGCTTGATGCCCTAAAAAGAAAGTGATAATAGTTAGAAAGCGATCAGAACAGACCTCCGGTATCCAGTTGGACACACTGGTATTGCCCATACTAGGTATGACCAGCGACCATGCAACCATACTAATTCGGTTAAAAAATATTATTCTCCCCAGCCGACGCCGCCGAGGAGGTCGAAGCCAAAATAAAACCCAAGCCGTAATTACAAAAGCTTTGGCCAGCTCCATTGGGATCCGGTTCTAATGGAAATGTAGACACAATAAAGCACGTGTCTCACCCTGGCTTCACTACATTCACTTCATCTGTCTGGCTTCATACGCTTCGCAGAACGGCAAGGCAATGTCAACTGAAGGAGAGCCGATAGACACGCCTTGTTGGCACTAAGCAGTTGGTGTCAACGAAAAGAAAATTCAGATGCATGTTGCGGTGGCATTGGATCGATTGAAACGGACCACCCACTAACTAACCGCCTCTACGAATTAACATGCACTGCCGAAGCCATTTTCTCCTATAAACGTCTACTACACCTACACACTATGCAGTTGGCTGACAAATAAACCCGGCGGAAATATTTAATTAATACCAGTACGGATCGCCAAATCCATGCAAAGCGGTGATTCCCAGCCCATTTCCCTACCGAAAAAACTGCCTGTATAATATAAAACTTGTCTTCCTCAGCCACAGCTTGAAACGAAGGCTAAGTAGGCGGCAGGTGGGGGCAATGGGCCTCCTCCTCAAAGCGGTTGGTGCGCAAGAAAATAGTTTAAAATGGCCTGTGAGGAGGAACGTATACCAAGGGGCTCTAAAGACTAAACAAAGAGATTTTGAAGAGAGATTTGCTGAAAGAACTGGCCTGTGTCTGAGATGGAGTTGAGGCTCCATCCTTGCGTAAAGCTCTTTGTTCCGTCAGTGCGGCCAGCTCCCAGCGCCTCAGACACATGTTGCACGTCCATTGCGAGCGCTAAACTGATAGTTGGTGGCAGAAGAATAGCTACCATTTACTCCTACCGGAGCGGTGTCAGTCACGCCTCCACAACTGTTGCATACAACCAAGCCACATTCAGCGCACATTTGACCAGACAGAGTGCGGCCATCGTGAGCTATTTTGATGGGAGTTTGACGACACAACGGGCACACATGCAGTTGATGGGCCTGGACCACTTTGCTGTGTAGCACATTCTCTGCATAGACTGCGAACTCGGCTTCTATCGCTCTTAAACAGACAATGGAAGGCTAATTGCAAGTCTTACATAAAGCCCTTTCAAAACCAATCAATTACCTGATTCTTCTCTCCTCTTCCGCCTCCTGCTCATCACCAAACATTTCTACACTGGATAAATCACTACTGTCGTATTGTGGTTGTCCTTCGTACTGCAGAGTTTCACTGCTGGCATACTCACTGCCAACCATTGGCGATTCTTCAGCCGAAACAACAGATTCGAGGTCTTGCTCTCGTGACTGCGATGTATCCACATTTGAAAAGTAATCCTCCACACTGCGCGCTTCCACAGGAGTAGGCTGGATCTCATTAATCACTGGTATTGGTCCCTAAACAAGGAAAAACATAATAAGGGGCCGTCCATAAACTACGACGTTCAGAGAGGGGGGGTGGGGGTACCCCGAAAAACGTCGCAGAACGTCGGAGGGGGGGGTGGGGGTTGAGGCAAAACGTTGACGTATTTTTGGCCTTTTTTGGTGAGGTTTGACGATTGCAGAATAAGCAAGAATGCAGAGAAAGTCAAACGGTTTTTGACACATTTTTGTAGTTGTACAACATACAGTATGTTAGCGTGATTTGTACAGGGTGTGCAAAAAAAACAACCCAGCAGATTTTTTTACTGTAGCAACCGTAAATCCCAACCGATTTGAATAAATCTTTTTTGAATGAAAGACAAATAAATTATCGATTGGTAGAGTTTTCGTTAAGATGCTCTGCTTGGTTCTCGAGATATTTGCCCTCCAATTTGAAACACTGATTTTGGCAACGAACAAGAGTGATTAAAACAACCCAACAGATTTTTTACTTGTGGCAACCGCAAATCTCAACCGATTTGAATGACTCTTTTTTAACTGAAACTTAAATAAATTCTTGAAAGATTGGTGAAACTAACTGGTAAATAAATACGTATGTTCACAGGCATAAATTTTTCTATTATTCATTTGTGATTACGCAGTCAGAAAAGCAGCTTCAGATTTTGAACGAAATTTCGAAAATTTTATTTCGGGGGGGGGGGGGGTCCTCCCAAACGTCGTAATTTTTATGGGGGGTGATGATGAAAACGTCGGTAAACGTCGGAGGGGCGTGGGGGGTGCAAAATTTTGAATTTTTGAACGTCATAGTTTATGGACGGCCCCTAATTCAACTGGCCAAACAGAATCTGTCTCACCGGTAGACTGAGCATTTGAGTTGGGTGTTGGACATCTGAAGATGGAGGTGTCTCAATTCTTTGGGGCTGTGGTTGGGAACTGATCTCTGCATCCAGCTCCTGAGCCTTACAGAACATGGCAATCAAATGATTCCTTTCTTCCTCATTGAATAGGCTCAAATCCAAATCAGGCATTCCAGGGATGCTGATGATTTGAGGTTCATATGGCCGAGCTGTTTCACTTTCATGTAAGATTTCAGATTTTTGACCTGCTGGCTCTTCCATCCAGATGCGTGTTGGCTTTTCATGCTCAATCCATTGGGGTTCAGACCCATATATATCCCGTTCTATAGGTGACAACTCTTCAGCAACCATTGGATGTTGACTTTCAGCAGTAACCTCTGATTGCTCCCAGAAGGCCGGATCTGTTGGAGAAAATTCAAGAGGTCGTTCACTCTGTTCCGCCTTCCATTCTGCTTCCACATCCCAGGTCTGTTCACTGTAATCTTCCCATGGCTGTTGATCACCATAATAAATGCTTGAGGTGTCACTGTAATCGGCTTTTGATTCCTCTTGAATTGTTTCTGGAATGTGAGGCTGGAATGCATCAATAGCAGAAGGAGAAATCGATGTTTCTTCATCATAAGGACTTGACCTGGAAGGGATCTGAGAACCATAACCCGTATCTTCAGTTTCATGGGAGATTTCACTGCTGTATGAGGTTTCTGTTGACATTTTAGGCCTCATTACAAGTGCAGAAGCGTCAGACTGCCATGATTCCCATTGTTCAATTTGACCTCTGCGATCGATTTGCTCATGTTCAAGGGGCTCCTTGTCTGGAATATTTATTTGGCTCTCTTCGGTTAGGAAAATTGTAGCTTCTTCTTGTTTTATTGCTATCATTTCACTGTAGGCCGAATCGAACATTTGTTCTTTGTCAGACTGTTTTGTCACAGTCTCCATGTACTCTTCTTCATACTGGATCATTTCTTTGTCAGGAAGCATATACGAGACAGTTTGTTCTGCGGGTTTTTCCCAAGGCACTGGCGACACTGTCTGTGAGGGATGGCTGCTTGATTCCATGTCACTTTCAGCAGCAAACATTACAGCCATAATTTGTTCTCGTTCAGCAGGTGTTAAGCTTTCCATTCCAGGCAACATAAAACCGGTATCTTTTGATTGTTGAATGATAGGCATGGATGTTGGTTTTTCTGCAACTGTCGGTGGTGGGTGTTGCTGCACCAATGGTGGTTTCGCAGGTTCATTGTAGTGCACAACTTGTTGTTTCTGATCAGTAATTAACGGTGACACCGGAGAAACACTTCGCTGTAAATCTTCTTCAGCTGCTGCCATCACAGACATAATTTTCTGCTGCTCTTCCCATGTTAGTCCTTCCAAAGGAGGCATTTCCGTGTGTTGTGAAGGCAGTTCTGTATGCTGTTTATCAACATGACGCACTGGCGATGGAGGCACTGGATGTGAACTGAATGGCACTGGAGAAATACTTCTTTGCATATCTTCTTCAGCAGCGGCCATAACAGCAGCAATCTTCTCTCGTTCATCTGCTGTAAGGCCATCTAGGGGTGGGGGTGGTTGAGCTGGAGGTTGCTGGAATGGCGATGTGGGACGATAAGCCGGCTGAGCAATGTCATGCAAACGATGAGGGGACATGGGCATGGTTGACTGCATCTCTTTCTCAGCTGCTGCCATCACACTGGCTATCCTTTCTCTTTCTTCAGCTGTAAGTCTATCCAAATTGGGCTCTCCTGGGAGAGGAGAAGGAGGGGCACTAACTCTTAGAGGTGATTTTTGCTGATTAATTTCTGCAGACCTTTGCATCTGAGGTGACAGGTCCGATTCTGCAGCAACCATCACAGCCATGATATGCTGCTGTTCCTCCAGTGACAGTCCTTCCATAGGTGGCAGTTGACCAGCTTCCAGGGTTGTTGGTTTTTTGTCCAAATCAGAACTGACTGGTTTTACCGGCAACTTTGTAGGAGTAACAGAGTCATCGGCAGCAGCTGCTGCCATCACAGCCGCTATTTGTTGCCTTTCAGCTTCAGACAGTCCATCCAGTCCAGGAGGTATTCCGGACTCAAGTTCAGTCAGTGAAGCTCGGCGACTAGAACTGGCTGAAGAAACAGCCGATGCAGCTTTCTTTACCACACTTTCTGTCTGTGATTTAACAACAGAGGTAATTTTGCCCAGGCCAAAGCCACCGAAGCCACCGAATTTTTTGGGTTCTTCTTTCATTTGGGGCTGCGGAGAAGTCGATCTAGGTTGATCAGTGGGCTGGAAGAGGGAGCCAAATTTACCGGCAATGCCTTTTCCAACTTGGCCATAATTGGAAATAACGTTGGCCGTAGTGGCGGCGCCAGTGCGACTAAAGCCCTGCAGCAGACTAGCCGCCTTTTGACCAGTTGTGGGCAAAATGTCTCCATCCTTAGAAGGCGGCTGCGGCTGCGTGCGTGCGGCTAAATCAATTGATTCTTTACTGGGCGGTTCCCCACTAGCAGCCACTGCGCCGAGACCATTTTCATCATTGGGTCTCATGATTGACTGTGACACACGATCTCGCTCAATTAGTGGCCCTGCGAGACTGCCACCCTCTCCATGCGTAACCGGCTCTTCAAACGAGCTTGACAGATCAGGCGATTGATCTGGGCCCTCAGTAGCAGAACTGTCAGAGCTGGCGGCCCCGTGCTCTGAGTCAGCAGCCTCACTCAGCTCGTCGTTTTCGTCGGGTCCACTTGTCGGCTCTGAACTCGAGGGCGACTCTCTAATCAGGCTTTGCTGTGTCGAATAATCCAATTCCTCTGTCAGCACAGCGGCCGTCGTTGACTGACCAGGCGTTATGTCCAGGTCCGAATATTCGGCCGGGTACCGGCTGTCAATTAGCTGAAGCTCACCCTCAGCCATCGCCTTATGCCTAGAATCAATAGTATGAGCACCTTCTGCTGCTGCCGCCAATGAAGCAAACTGGCCACACTCAAACTGGGACATGGCTGGTTGGGCAGCGTCTTCTAGAGGCCATGTAGCAGCTGCCTGCTCTATAATTGCATCCGAGGAAGCAGTGCTACTCTCTCCACGGCTGCTTTGTCTTGGCCTTGCACTCATTTCTGGCTCACGCATCACCGGACTATCAACATCTGGCGAGAGTTCCTCCTCCTCCTCTTCTTCTTCTTGTATTGACTCAGTGAAGGCGCGCATAAATTGTCGGCCTTTATCTTGGCGTTCTGCGTCGCCATAAATTTTCTCTCTGATTGAGGGTCGCAGCTCCTCCTGACCATCTTCATCGGCTGCACTCACTACAGCCACTATTCTCGCTTTCTCTTCCTCGGTCAGGCCCTCCAACAATTCGGGGTCGATGCCTATCTCGTGAAGCGACACTGGAGCGCTCATGAATTGCTGTCTGATGCGTTCTCCTTGGGACAATCCGCGCGTAAGGCGGCCACGTCTGGGTGCTTCCTCAAGGTCCAGTGATTGCGTCTGAACTATTGTAGCATCGATCGGCTGCTCAGACGGATATGAGACTAGATCCGTTTGACTCAAATGCAGCTCTACATTATCGAGTGAAGTAGGCAAAGGAGCCGAGATCTCAGGCTCTGCTGCCCCTGTCATTAATGTTGATGTACCTCTGGTGTCTTTCATTAACGCTTCCCGTATGCGACTGCCGCCACCGCCCGCCTGCGCCATAACAGCCTCTGCCTCCTGCTCATCCAACATTTGGTCATAATTAGAATAATCAAACCGTTCTCCTGCAGACTCCATTTCACCACTGCTCAGTGGGTACCCGTCTGACACTTGAAAAGCACCGGCTTCAACAGCACCTATGGGGGAATATAATTCAGTCTGAGGAGAGTAGAAGTCCAGGGGTCCTTCAACTTCAGAGTAGATCTCTTCCGTGTGCACTTCTCCGGAATGTTGCAGCACATAGTTCTCATTCTCCCAGTACTCCTTGTCCTCAGAGAGAGGGGGTGAGGGCGAGTGCACCAATAATTGGACAGCCGGTGCAACGTCGGCTTCAGGCACTGTTGGTGGGCTCGGCCGTTTGTCGATGACAGGCTGATCATCGAATTCATCAATTCGCGGCATGCTGTGTCTGGAAGAGCGTCTAGAAGAACCAGACGAGCGACGGGAGGAAGCGGGGGACACGAGAGATCGGCACTCTGCAGAACCCATCGACGATCTGCGTGAGGAGGCAGCAGACAGCGGTCGGGAGCTGAGGCCGAGGGCATCAGCCGGAGGACTGGTAGTGAGCACCATCGGCTCAGGTGAGGCGCTGGCCCGTGCCATCACTTCCATGATATGTTGGCGCTCGGTCTCCGAGAAGTCGGTGAGATCGAGGCCGCGAATGATATCTTCCATCTCTGACCCGGCCGACGAGCTGCGCCTGGACAGTGTCACCGCAGAAGGGTGGTCGGGCTCGGAGGCTGTGGGAGCACGTGCGAGCTGTGCATGCTTGATTGTTTCCAGCTCTTCGGGGGCGCGAGAACGGCTTAGAGCCAATTCTGTGTCCGAGTCTTTGTCGGCAGCCGAGCGAGGCTAAAACAAACAACGAGTCAGCAGCCTGGAGAGCGCTCAATCATTAGAGCTGCAGCCAAAAACAATGATTGGCGAAAGACTGCATTAGAAGGCATGGAGCTGGTAGTGGTCAGTCAGTGGCTGGCTGCCGGGAGCTGCCAATTGCCGCCACTGTCGATCCATAACAACAACCAGAAACAAACGTATAGGCCAGAATATTTAATGGCCATTCGTAATTTTATGTAATCCGATGCACTGTTTGCAATTGAAATTAGCGCCGCTCACTACTGATTGAGCTTCTAAAAGCCTAATGAAATGCAAATATTTGCGCGCTCTTTTCGAGCCCACTTTGCCACATTTAGTTACACTTCCTAATCCTTTTGTCTTGGTTGGCGTGGCCTTTAGTGGCTGCTAAGCATCCGGACAAGTACATAAACACAAAAAACCTAAGTCATTTTTCAATGAATTTTCATCTTTTATTGCAAGTGCAATTAGGAGAAAGAAGCATCAGGTTTGATCTGACAAATTAATTTCAGTCAGTATAAGCTTGTATTGTATGAGCAAGAAAATCCGGAAAATTCAAATTTATCGAGTATCTATTTGTAACATATTTTATATAAAATACTGTATTACATGGATTATGTTTTCGGCAGACGGCCGGTAATCCTTATTGTCTGAAGCCACCATACTGTACGTGTATGTACGTGCGCCTAAGGAAATAAGACATAAGCCAGGAAGCCAAGTTTTTCGAATGAGCTGCCAGGGGACGTTGTAAAGTTTTTGTTCTTGCGACGTACAGTACATAGTGTAGTGGTCTAGACTGCAAAGTGGGTTTCCAAATAGTCAATTTGCTCAAAACGATAGTCTTTCCAAATAGAAATAAAGGTAAGGTGTATACGTATGTATTCACGTTATTTTAGCTATTTTCCGTCCAAAACTGAATCAAATGAAAAATTGGCCGGAAAACAGTTTCCAGAAAACGGAGGGGCGGTCGAATATATCGTTTAACGACTGGGGTTTGCCCTATACCATACCGCAAAGTGTGTATCACCGATTATAGAGACAGAGTACATACATACCCGTACGGTATTTAAGTACATACTGTAAACGTATGCTCGTTCCAGTCCTCCTTTTGTCATTGCATCAATTTTAACAGGAATGAACAGAAAATGGGAACTTTCACGCTCAACACAGCGATCCTCTGTCTTAGTACAGTTTAACTCTTACCTAGAAGATTTCCTACAATAAATTATTACCTTTTCTTTCAGTTTAAACAAAATCCACAAGACTCGTAACTTTCCAATTTAGTATTTTCTCCTCACTAAAATCGTAAGCGCTCCACATTTCTGAGCACTCCAGTCAAAAATAACATAGGAGCCAGCAATAAATGATTCAGTTGGCTGAAGCGGAAAAAAGCCTCCAAGCAAAAATGAAAGGTACGTTGCGCACGGCAAATGGCAAGCTATAAGTGCTGGCAAGATAAGTTGCGCAACCAGCAGCACTGGACTAAAGGAGAAGCTAAAGAGAAGAAGGTCGGTAATTGCAGATACCGGTTGAGTTTCATCGATCGATCGTTGTCCGGAGTCGAGCGAGGCACTGTCCGGCCCTTCGGTGGCGTCCGAACTGCTGCGCTGAGCGGAGAGCGGCGGCGGCCTGCCGCTGTCTTGCGAGCCAGCCACAGCCGCTTGATAAGGCTTTGGCGGGGCTGTTAATTCCGGCTATAAACAGACGGTATTGGGTGAGGCGCGAAACGAATCCAACGGCTCTACTAACCTGAGCAGTCATATCTGTTTCATGAGCGTCGGCGGGCACGGCCGCGACAACCCACTGCTCTCTGGCTTGATTAACATGAGAGGACGCATAAAGCTCTATAAAGCAGAACACCTGCAACTTCATTATACTAATAACCCAGACCCAACTCTCACCAGCGCTGGCAGTGCTACTTGCTGCTGCAGCTGTGTCGGCCGCGACTAGACATACTTCATTAGACACAGTCGCCATATCTAATTGTAGCGCCGAGGGCTCAATATGCGGTAATGGTTGAATGGCTTGTTTTGGTCTTTGCACCGACGAGCTCATCTCGCCTTCAGCTGCTGCGCGTGCCATTACTGATTCGATTTGTCGCCTTTCTTGCTCGCTTAAATCGCCAAATAACGCATCGTCCGGTGCACCCACAGTCTTGCTAATGGCTGGCTTGAAGACACTCAATGGCGTCGGGACCTGGGCTTCTTCTTCTTCTTCGGCAACGTCTGTAAGTGGTTTCTCGTTCAAAGCGGCCGCTCTGGCCATGACAGCTTCTATCTGTCGGCGTTCCTCTATGCTCAGCTCTGGCGCCGGCGTACTGTCTTCCATTCCAACTCGTGTCTCTAATTGCTTTGAAGGTGCAATAACGTGTTCGACTTTTTGCAGCGGTTCCAGACCTTCGCTGGCAGCTCGCGCCAACACCAGTTCTATCTGACGTCTTTCCTCCTCTGTCAGCGCGTCTGACTGAGTTTCGTGCAAGAATACCACTGGGACTTCAGTGTCAGATTCCGGTTCGGAAGGACCTTCAGTGTCGCCTGAACTGGACCGCTCCAGTTGGGCTTCTTCAGGAACCTCTTCAGGCACGGTTTCAAGCTCAATCGATGGAATACGAGGTTGCAGTTCCCGATGGTCGGCGGCTAAACCGCGGTCTTGGAATGCCGGCTCGAAGCCAGTTTGGACCTGCGCCTGAGCAACTTCGTCTTCCAATTCCACTGAAGAGCCGCTGTAGCGTTCGTCCAGTGGATGACCAAAGGTGGCTTCGAAGACGAAGTGAGCTTGCTTGCGCTCTTCCTCGCTTGTGGCACCGATCACCTTCTGCTTGGCGATCTCCTCGACGTGTTTTCGCTCGCTCTCACTCAGCTCGGCGAAATCAATTTCATACGGGTACATTGGAGAGACGGCCGGAGTGACACGCGCGAAATCGGATGCTGAAATGGAGTCAAATTATTATCCTTGCACCTAATTTCTGTCTAGACTTACTCTCCACTGATGACGCGATGCTAGCTGTGTCTTCATAAATAATTGATGTCTTGAGGGGAATTAGCGCTACAGCTCTAGGGCTCTCATCTTCGTTTCCTGAGGTGTCAGCCAGTGGAGCGCCGCGAGCGATCACCGCTTCTTCAGACAGATTGCTGGCTTGTTCAGTCAGTGTTGTGTCCACATCAGTGGGGGGCTGGTCGGAGTCAGTGAAATAGGCTTGCAGGTCGCTGTGTTCCACTGAGACAGGTTCAGGCTCGGGAGCCATCTCGAATCGAATGTCGATGGACTGTTCTTGCACCGCCTCATCAAAAGACCAGCGTTCCATCTGGTCCCCTCTCAACAGCGCCTTAACCGGCTTCGGCTTGGGTGCAGTTTCAGGAGTCTCAAAGTCGGATTGGTCAATTTCCTTGGTGGTGGAATCGGTGCTGCGCTCTGTGGTCGAATCAATGGGAGACTGGTCTATGGAATATTTCTCCAGACTGGGTTGTTTGGAACCGTCGGAGGAGGTGGTGTCGGTAGCCGAGCGTGCAGCCACTAGTGCAGGCTGCACTGGTCTGCCTGCTTGTTCCGGTGCTTGTTGCTCGCTAATAAGAGTTAATGGCTGGACCATTACGCCATCAACTCCAGTCGACAGAGGCACATTAGAGCTGGCGGTGGTTGCAGAGTAATCTATCAAGTCGGTTGCCTCTGATCGCTTCAGCTGAGAAGTTATCAGTCGCGGCGACATGTCAAGGTCAGTAGTGCCAGGCGGCTGGTCCGAAACAAGAACTGAGTCGGCGTCAAGCTCGTCTGCACGAGCCATTACTAACTCAATTTGCCGGCGCTCTTCCTCAGTCAATCCAGCAAAAATGTCGACTTCAGATATTTCCGCTGTTTCCGCTTCAGCCATTTGTTGCCATACTAATGGTGTAATTGGTTTATCTGCTGTGCCACTGGCTGTGTCCTGAAAATTCATACACTACATAGGGCAGGTATGGCTTCATTTCTCATTTTTAGGGAACTGAAATACCTGAGGTGTGCCTGAAGAAGAAACAGCAACTGTCTCATCTTTTGTATGTTCATCGATCTTCTCAACCGGAGTCATGACTGATTGCATATATCGTGCTTCCTCATCAGTTAGCCTGACCAGATGGTCTTGCAACACAGTTTGTTCTGCTGCGGACACATTAGCCTCGGCAGACTGCACTGAATGCCGCACAACTCTTGTAACTGATTCCACCGTTTCAGAAATTTCGGTCATTCTGCTCTCATCAGTCACTGGCTCCTTGAATTCCATTGGATATTCAAACGATTCCTGAGCGGACACTGGATCTGGTCCACTGGTGGCGTCAGAACTTTCTGACGCTTGTCGAACGACAGCTTCTTGCTCTTCTACGTGAACATCTAAACATGTATAATAGAAGTTAATATTATAATAATACTGTTTATAGAAGTTTATTGAAAATCAGTAGAGTGCGAACTAGTATTGGGTATTGGATGTATTCGGGTGTTTTCCAGGTATTGGGTTTGTGTCCCCAATACCAAATACTAATTGGGACCTGTCAAAATCGAAGAATAGCGATGTTGACCTGAAAAATTGATCTAGAAAAATCGAAAAGGTTGATCGATGAGCAGGTTTGGGACACTGTTTTTGCGTTAATCAACTAAAATTTAGTAGAATTTCTTATAGTGTCTGTTTTGCTAAGTATACATCAGTAATATACATATTTCCCTGTTCTTATCTAAAACAAAAATTGTGCCATTTCTAATGATTCAGAATGTACCGTGCCAGTACCGTACAATGTACAGTACGTACCAGGGCTGTAGGGGGTCTGACACTCCCTCCGGCCGAGTTAGGAAAAAGAATTTGTTTAAAATAGAAAACACAACCGAATTAAAAATTATTCAGTAGGTACTAAAAACATTTACACACTAGAATTTTACACAAAGAATGACTTTTAAATGCTTTGTCAAAGGCTATTCTTTCAAAAATTTCTCGCCTTTTTAAAATTTTAATCCCACTGCAAAAACCGCGCTTTGCTGGAATGTACCCGTTCACTGCAATGCATTTTTTGGCCCAGCTATGCAAGTATTGGGTATTGGGGTCTCAGGTATTGGTATTGGTATTGGGTATTGGGTTTTTCAGGTATTGTTCGCACTCTAAAAATCAGTACCTCTAACAGTTTGAAACTCCTCCAGCTGCTGGGCCCGAGCCATAACAACTTCAATTTGCTTTCTTTCCTCCTCATTTAGATCAGCTAGTGGATCGGACGGAACAGTTTGCTCAATACTCGCGATTTCTGTGAGACCAGTTTGGTCAGTCTGATCTGTAAGTTGGGGTTCTGGTGCGTTAATAGCCTCTTGTGTAAGATGCTCTTGATCGTCTGCAATGGACATGCAGTCAGTTAATATAAACCAGAACACAACATACAGTTGCTTAGTTAAAACAGTTTTTGCTCCAGCGGCTTCAATCAAAGATCAGTACGTAGCTGATTAACCAACTTGTTTTTCTGAATGTACAGCTGTTGCAAAAATTTTTTTAATTGACAATTATAAACAAGCAAATCTGCATATTATGAAAAGTACGTACAGTACAGATTGACTGACCTTTTGATTTTCTAGCGGTTTCTGGTTCAACATGATGTTCGATAACGGGTGAACGTGGCGGAAAATCGACCGACAGATCTGGTAATTCTGTCATTTGTTGTGCCCGCACCATTACCGCTTCAATTTGCCGTCTTTCCTCGTCAGTCAGACCCACAAATGCCTCATCCAACATACTTTCCACTGGCTTAGAAGCAGCGAATTTCGATGGTTCAGTTAACAATTCAGGCACGAATCTTTCTTTTGGCTTGGGTTCAACCTGTGGTTCTTTATTGGGAATGTCTGAATCCTCAACTGATCTTGGTGGTTCAAATTCCAGCTTTTCTAAGACAATTGTTTCGGCATCAGTCTCGGATGTCAGCATGCTATGAATTGGAAATTCAAGCGATCTCCCTGAAATTACTACGATGGTTTTATACTGCAAAGGGTTCTACACAACGCAAGCAGTGTTTGATGTAAACGCTGTTTGAAATGAAAGCACATATCAAGGAAGAAAGACATATCGAAACCGCTAACAGAAACACTTAGCATTTCTAAACGAGCACAAATAAAAAATCTCATGGACAACTAAAGAACTACCTATATTTTTCAATAATGAAACTAATGCAACCCTGCTGCTAGGGAGGGATATTTCTAAATGCTTTTCGTTTTAGTGCATTGTGAGTGAGTTCTATTGTGTTTGAGTAATAAAACGAATCATTATTATCATGCATGCTTCATACGATGGAATAAATGCACAGATATACTTGCTTAGTCTGTATTGCACTACTCATGTTGGGGTGTAAACACATCGCGTGTGCCCATCCGCTTTTACTAAGCATCTGTGTTACCTGACCTGAGGAAAAGATTTCTGCTTCTGGCTCAAGCAAGGGCGATTCGCCAGTTTCCTGATGTACCAGAGCCATATTAACAGCTTCAGTATGTCTTCTTTCATCTTCTGCAACTGGAAATGTAGCACGGTGATCTTCTATGCAGACGGAAGCTTCTGTTGATGGCTGTCCCGATGCTTTCTCCAAGTTGGCTTGTTCACTATTTTCAAGAAATTTCTCAGGCAGTGATACCGTATATGAACTGCTTGCAACATTCAACCGTCCTTCGGCCAACTCTGTGGTGACTACCTGAAACAATTATGACTTGATGAACCGTTGAAACCTATTTCCAATGGTAAGAAGCATTTACCTGTTCCAAGAATGACTGGCCGTGCTCGAGTGAGTCGAGGGTGTCATATTTGCTCGGTTTGGTCTGTTGAATTGGCCAAGTGGGTTCCTGTGGGAAATCTGTCATTTCATCAGTGTCCAGTGCTCCATACTCCTGGTTTGATGTTTCCGCCATCTCTTCTGTTTCTTCAAAAATGTCCTCAGTGAATAAAGCATTCTTCATTTCTTGACAGGTTTGCATTTCTGCCAGGTCCATTGGGAGTTGTTCGTGCGGAGATAAAGCATTTGCTTCAGCTTGCTGAGCTTCCGTGGGGCATTGTCTGTCTGGCTGCTCAATCTTTTCGTCAACTGATAAAAATTGCTCCACACTTGATAATTCTTCAACTGTTTTAAATAGGAATTCCTGCTGTGGGCTCTGTTGACGTTCTGGAAGATAGCATCTCACTGTTTGAATGACCTCCTTTTCCACAATGTCTGCGGAGGCAATTGCAGTCTCACTGTGATCAAGTAGCACTGTGTCCAACAAGTCTCGGACATGAGTTGGTGGTTCTGTCATAACTTCACACATTTGTTGTTCTGTTTTGCTTTGGACTTCAGAAGAGGCATCCATCACTTCAACATAGTCTTTTACAGATTGCACAGTTTGTTCACAAGTCTCCTCAACAGCTACTGTTGTCTGTGGTTTAGCAGGTTGGAAGCCAGCAATTGGCTGAAACTGAGATAGTTCTTCTGCATGAGCTGAGACAGACTGAATTTGCTCTATTTCTTCTGCAGAAAGTCCTGCCCATGGATCAGCATCCCATTTTTCCTCATAAACGGTTGATTTGTCAACATCTCTTGAAACTGAATAGTCAGGCAACTGGTAAATTGTTCCGGCTTTTCTGTCAGTTAGCTCTGTCAAGATTTCGGTATCTTCAGTCTTTGACAATTCTGATGTAGCTACCGTTTCTCCAGTAACAAAGTCTTGAATGGACACCATGGCATGTTTTGATTCCATCTGCTGTATCTGAACTTCTTTCTGTTCTGTTTCGAGCATTTCTTGGGCATGAGCCATTACAGCTTCTATTCGTTTTCCGTCCTCTTCAGAGAGACTTGCTGGAGGAAGCAGGTCCTCAGTCTTACTTGATATTTGCCCTGCTTTTGCTGTCAGCTCAGACATCGCATCAAATTCATATCTGTTAGTCAACAGTTCTTCAGATTCTACTGAGTAATCAAACGACTCTTCTTTAGAATCTGGACCGCTTGTAGCAGTGGATCCATCAGATGATAATTTCTTGTTGGAAGGCTCTGGGTGCACTAAGTCCTCATGCATAGTCCCCAATGCTGCTGTGATTGAGGTTTTTTCTATTGGTTTAGGCTTAACCTCTTGTTTTTCAGATAGTTCCACATCAGTTTCAAGTTTGCGTCTCACTGTCACACCAGTTTCAAGGTCTTCTGAGAGTGGTACTGGAATGTCTTCAGCTTCTTCAGGTAGCTTGGCAACATGATCTTGAGTCACTGGGGTTGTTGGTTCATCCATGACATGTGATTCAGGAATAAGTTGAATTTGTGAATGGTCAACAGGCTGAGACCATGCTGTATCGAACTGTTGCAAAGGCTTGACTTGCATTTCATCAACAACTTGAGGCTCTATGGTAAATGTTGGAGTGAATTCATCTGATACATGTTTGTCAATCAATTCAGTTGAACCCTCTTGTGGCTCTATGAACTGCTGTGCTCTAGCGATCACAGCTTCAATCTGCTTCCGTTCTTCTTCAGACAGGCCTGCAAACGGGTCTTCAGTCACTGTTGCTCCAGCTTCAACGTCTTCTGAGAGTCCGTCTGGAAGGTCTTCAGCTTTTTCAAGTAATTCGGCAGAAAGATCTTCAGTCACTACAGCAGGTTCAGCTACTTCAAGCGACACTGGAATGTCTTGAACTTGTGAATGTTCAACAGGTTGAGACCATGCCATATCGAACTGCTGCCAAGGTTCAATTTGTACATCATCAAGAACTTCAGGCTGTTCCGTAATTGTTACAGTCACCTCATCTGGTGTGTCAGTGACAACAGTTGCATCCTTTTGTGGTTCAATGAACTGCTGTGCTCTAGCCATTACAGCTTCAATCTGCTTGCGTTCTTCTTCTGACAGGCCTGCTAACAGATCGTCACTCATTGTCGCACCAGTTTCAAGGTCTTCTGAGAGTTGTACTGGAAGGTCTTCAGCTTTTTCAAGTAATTCGGCAGAATGATCTTCAGTGAATACAGTAGGTTCTGGGGTTGTTGGTTCATCCATGACAAGTGATTCAGGAACGTCTTGAAATTGTGAATGTTCAACAGGCTGAGACAATGCCGTATCGAACTGCTGCCAAGGTTCAACTTGTATATCATCAAGAACTTCAGGCTGTTCGGTAAATGTTACAGTCATTTCATCTGGTGTTTTCATTCTGTCAGTGACTACAGTTGCATCCTTTTGTGGCTCTATGAACTGCTGTGCTCTAGCCATTACAGCTTCAATCTGCTTGCGTTCTTCTTCTGACAGGCCAGCTAACAGATCTTCACTCACTGTCACACCAATTTCAAGTTCTTCTGAGAGTTGTACTGGAAGATCTTCAGGTTTTTCAAGTAATTCGGCAAAATGATCTTGAGTCACTACAGTAGGCTCAGCTACTTCAAGCGCCACTGGAACGTCTTGAACTTGTGAATGCTCAACAGGTAGAGACCATGCCATATCGAACTGCTGCCAAGGTTCAACTTGTACCTCATCAAGAACTTCAGGCTGTTCAATAAATGTTACAGTCACTTCATCTGGTGTTTTTATGCTGTCAGTGACCACAGTTGAATCTTCTTGTGGCTCTATGAACCGCTCTGCTTTAGCCATTACAGCTTCAATCTGCTTGCTTTCTTCTTCTAACAGGCCTGCTAATGGATCGTCAGTCACTGTCACACCAGTTTCAAGGTCTTCTGAGAGTGGTACTGGAAGGTTTTGACGTTCTTCAATTAGCTTGGCAAGATGATCTTCAGTCACTGGTGCTATTGGTTCATCCATGACAAGTGATTCAAGAGTGACTTGAATTTGTGAATGGTCAACAGTCTGAGACCACGCTGTATCGAACTGTTGCAAATGCTTGACTTGCATTTCATCAACAACTTGAGGCTCTGTGGTAAATGTTGGAGCGAGTTCATCTGATGCATGTTTGTAAAACAATTCAGTTGAACCCTCTTGTGGCTCTATGAACTGCTGTGCTCGAGCCATTACAGCTTCAATTTGCTTGCATTCTTCTTCTGATAGGCCCTCCAATGGATCTTCACTTGAAGTCAATTCTTTATGATCTTCTGCCAATGGTACAGCAAGGTCTTCAAGTGGCTCAGCAACCACCATTTCAGATTGTTCTTCTGCTTCAGCAACTTTAGCTTGAACTTCCAATTCATCAATACTGGCAAGCATAGCCTGTGGTGCAATATGTGGTGGAGATATTGACTCTTGTTGCTGCTGTTCCAGGAAAGCAGTAATCTTGACTTCTTCAGAGGTTTCCATCTGCTTAGCAACTGCAGATTCTTCCTCAATCGAAAAAGTGGCTGGTGGATGTAGTTGATGTGTGTGTATCCAAAAAGTGGATGTAGTTGATGGTTGCTCTTCAAGGTTTAAGTGCCAGTTAGGTTCAGTAAATGTTGCAGTCACTTCACCTGGGAGTTTTTTGCCACTGACTACAGCTGTGTCTTCTTGTGGTTCTATCAACTGCTGTGCTCGAGCCATTACAGCTTCAATCTGCCTGCGTTCTTCTTCTGACAGACCTGCTAATGGATCTTCACTAACTGTCGCACCAGTTTTAAGGTCTTCTGAGAGTGGTACTGGAAGCTCTTCAGCTTCTTCAGGTAGCTTGGCAAGATAATCTTGAGTCACTGGGGCTGTTGGTTCATCCATGACCAATGATTCAGGAATGTCTTGAACTTGTGAATGTTCAACACGTTGAGACCGTGCCATATCGAACTGTTGCCAAGGTTCAACTTGTACTTCATCAACAACTTGAGGCTCCATGGTAAATGTTGGAGTGAGTTCATCTGATACATATTTGTCAAACAATTCAGTTGAACCCTCTTGTGGCTCTATGAACTGCTGTGCTCTAGCCATCACAGCTTCAATCTGCTTCCGTTCTTCTTCAGACAGGCCTGCAAACGGGTCTTCAGTCACTGTTGCTCCAGTTTCAACATCTTCTGAGAGTTGCTCTGGAAGTGCTATAGCTTTTTCAAGTAATTTGGCAGAATGATCTTCAGTCACTGCAGTAGGTTCATCTACTTCAAGTGACACTGGAATGTCTTGAACTTGTGAATGTTCAACAGGTTGAGACCATGCCATATCGAACTGCTGCCAAGGTTCAACTTGTACCTCATCAACAACTTCAGGCTGTTCTGTAAATGTTACAGTCACTTCATCTGGTGTTTTGCTGTCACTGACCGCAGTTGCAGCCTTTTGTGGCTCTATGAACTGCTGTGCTCTAGCCATTACAGCTTCAATCTGCTTGCGTTCTTCTTCTGACAGGCCTGCAAATGGGTCTTCAGTCACTGTTGCTCCAGTTTCAACATCTTCTGAGAGTCCGTCTGGAAGTTCTACAGCTTTTTCAAGTAATTTGGCAGAATGATCTTCAGTCACTGCAGTAGGTTCATCTACTTCAAGCGACACTGGAACGTCTTGAACTTGTGGATGTTCAACAGGTTGAGACCATGCAACTGCAGATTCTTCCTCAATAAAAAAAGTGGCTTCTGTCATTTGTTGTGCATAAGCCATCACAGCGTGAATCTGTTGTCTCTCTTCTTCTGAAAGCTCTGAAAGTGCATCTTCCTGTAACCGCAGTTCTGCAGATGCTTCTTCTGTGGGTGGTTGTTCCACCTCCTCTTCAGTATCTGCCAGCGATGTCACTGTTGAAGAATCTGCTGATTCAGGAGTCTGTGTGTCTGGTCCACTGGTACTTTCTGAGGAAACAGAAAACTGTTTGAATTGTTCAGCTGGCATGACTTGTTGCTGCTCTTGAGATAAGAGCACTTGATTAGCATCAATATCCATAAAAACCTCAGCAGGTGCAGCAGATGTGCCAATTCCTTGGGCGCGTGCTAGCACTGCATTAATTTGGCAAATTTCGTCTTCAGTAAGGCCTACAAACAGGTCATCATCCAGGTTTTGCGGTGGCTGGGATACAATGCTAGACACTGCAGCAGCTTCAATGTCGCCTTGGAGATCTGTTTCACTTTCGATCAGCAAATTTCCACCATGACCAAGTTCTGCTTCAGTAAATGGCACATCCATAGAATCTTGTGACTGTGAGTCAGGTCCTGCAGTACTGCCTGATGTAGTTGATGGTTGCTCTGCAAGGTTTAAGTGCCAGTTAGGTTTAACCACAGTTTCTGCAGTTTCCTCCTTGACATCAACCGATTCTGATTCTTTAACATCTTCACCAACCATAGCAGCTTCATGACCCTGTGCTAGTGGTACAGCCAGGTCTTCAGTTACATCGTAATTTTGTGTCTTTGCGAAATGAACTTCAGTCACAGCTGCGAGTTCAACCATCACATGTGACACAGGCATGTCAAGGACTCGTGAACATTCAACAGGATGAGACCACACTGTATCGAACTGCTGCAAAGGTTGAATTTGATCTTCATCAATAACTTCTGGCTCTTCAGTAAATGTTGCAGTCACTTCACCTGGGCGTTTTTTGCCAGTGACCACAGCTGTGTGTTCTTGTGGTTCTATCAACTGCTGTGCTCGAGCCATTACAGCTTCAATTTGCCTGCGTTCTTCTTCTGACAGACCTGCTAATGGATCTTCACTAACTGTCGCACCAGTTTCAAGGTCTTCTGAGAGTGGTACTGGAAGATCTTGAGCTTCTTCAAGCAGCTTGGCAAGATGATCTTCAGTCACTGGTGCTGTTGCTTCATCAATAACCAGTGATTCAGGAATGTCTTGAACTTGTGAATGTTCAACAGGTTGAGACCATGCCATATCGAACTGCTGCAAAGGTTCAACTTGTAATTCATCAACAACTTGAGGCTCTATGGTAAATGTTACAGTCACTTCATCTGGTCTTTTTCTGTCACTGACCACTGTTGCATCTTCTTGTCGCTCAATCAACTGCTGTGCTTGAGCCATTGCAGCTTTAATCTGCTTGCGTTCTTCTTGTGACAAGTCTGCAAATGAATCTTCGCTCACTGTCACACCGGTTTCAAGTTCTTCTGAGAGTGGCACTTGAAGGTCTTCAGTTTCTTCAATTAGGTTGGGAAGATGATCTTCAGTCACTGTGGCTGTTGGTTCATCCATGACAAATGATTCAGGAATCAGTTGAATTTGTGAATGATCAACAGGCTGAGACCAAGCTGTATCAAACTGTTGCAAAGGCTCGACTTGAACTTCATCAACAACTTCTGGCTCATCTTCAGCAAATGTTGCAGTCACTTCATATAGGCGTTTTCTGTCACTCACCAAAGCTGTGTGTTCTTGTGGTTCTATTAACTGCTGTGCTTGAGCCATCACAGCTACAATCTGCTTCCGTTCTTCTTCAGACAGGCCTGCAAATGGGTCTTCAGTCACTGTTGCTCCAGTTTCAACGTCTTCTGAGAGTCGGTCTGGAAGTTCTACAGCTTTTTCAAGTAATTTGGCAGAATGATCTTCAGTCACTGCAGTAGGTTCATCTACTTCAAGCGACACTGGAACGTCTTGAACTTGTGAATGTTCAACAGGTTGAGACCATGCCATATCGAACTGCTGCCAAGGTTCAACTTGTACCTCATCAAGAATTTCAGGCTGTTCTGTAAATGTTACAGTCACTTCATCTGGTGTTTTTCTGTCGCTGACCACAGTTGCATCCTTTTGTGGCCCAATGAACTGCTGTGCTCTAGCCATTACAGCTTCAATCTGCTTCCGTTCTTCTTCAGACAGGCCTGCAAACGGGTCTTCAGTCACTGTTGCTCCAGTTTTAACATCTTCTGAGAGTGGTACTGGAAGGTCTTCAGCTTCTTCAGGCAGCTTGGCAAGATGATCTTGAGTCACTGGGGCTGTTGGTTCATCAATGACAGGTGATTCAGGAATCAGTTGAATTTCTGAATGGTCAACAGGCTGAGACCATGCTGTATCGAACTGTTGCAAAGGGTTGACTTGCATTTCATCAACAACTTGAGGCTCTATGGTAAATGTTGGAGTGAATTCATCTGATACATGTTTGTCAATCAATTCAGTTGAACCCTCTTGTGGCTCTATGAACTGCTGTGCTCTAGCCATCACAGCTACAATCTGCTTCCGTTCTTCTTCAGACAGGCCTGCAAATGGGTCTTCAGTCACTGTTGCTCCAGTTTCAACGTCTTCTGAGAGTCGGTCTGGAACTTCTACAGCTTTTTCAAGTAATTTGGCAGAATGATCTTCAGTCACTGCAGTAGGTTCATCTACTTCAAGCGACACTGGAACGTCTTGAACTTGTGAATGTTCAACAGGTTGAGACCATGCCATATCGAACTGCTGACAAGGTTCAACTTGTACCTCATCAAGAACTTCAGGCTGTTCTGTAAATGTTACAGTCACTTCATCTGGTGTTTTTTCTGTCGCTGACCACAGTTGCATCCTTTTGTGGCCCAATGAACTGCTGTGCTCTAGCCATTACAGCTTCAATCTGCTTCCGTTCTTCTTCAGACAGGCCTGCAAACGGGTCTTCAGTCACTGTTGCTCCAGTTTTAACATCTTCTGAGAGTGGTACTGGAAGGTCTTCAGCTTCTTCAGGCAGCTTGGCAAGATGATCTTGAGTCACTGGGGCTGTTGGTTCATCAATGACAGGTGATTCAGGAATCAGTTGAATTTCTGAATGGTCAACAGGCTGAGACCATGCTGTATCGAACTGTTGCAAAGGGTTGACTTGCATTTCATCAACAACTTGAGGCTCTATGGTAAATGTTGGAGTGAATTCATCTGATACATGTTTGTCAATCAATTCAGTTGAACCCTCTTGTGGCTCTATGAACTGCTGTGCTCTAGCCATCACAGCTACAATCTGCTTCCGTTCTTCTTCAGACAGGCCTGCAAATGGGTCTTCAGTCACTGTTGCTCCAGTTTCAACGTCTTCTGAGAGTCGGTCTGGAACTTCTACAGCTTTTTCAAGTAATTTGGCAGAATGATCTTCAGTCACTGCAGTAGGTTCATCTACTTCAAGCGACACTGGAACGTCTTGAACTTGTGAATGTTCAACAGGTTGAGACCATGCCATATCGAACTGCTGACAAGGTTCAACTTGTACCTCATCAAGAACTTCAGGCTGTTCTGTAAATGTTACAGTCACTTCATCTGGTGTTTTTCTGTCGCTGACCACAGTTGCATCCTTTTGTGGCCCAATGAACTGCTGTGCTCTAGCCATTACAGCTTCAATCTGCTTTCGTTCTTCTTCAGACAGGCCTGCAAACGGGTCTTCAGTCACTGTTGCTCCAGTTTTAACATCTTCTGAGAGTGGTACTGGAAGGTCTTCAGCTTCTTCAGGCAGCTTGGCAAGATGATCTTGAGTCACTGGGGCTGTTGGTTCATCAATGACAGGTGATTCAGGAATCAGTTGAATTTCTGAATGGTCAACAGGCTGAGACCATGCTGTATCGAACTGTTGCAAAGGCTTGACTTGCATTTCATCAACAACTTGAGGCTCTATGGTAAATGTTGGAGTGAATTCATCTGATACATGTTTGTCAATCAATTCAGTTGAACCCTCTTGTGGCTCTATGAACTGCTGTGCTCTAGCCATCACAGCTTCAATCTGCTTCCGTTCTTCTTCAGACAGGCCTGCAAACGGGTCTTCAGTCACTGTTGCTCCAGTTTCAACATCTTCTGAGAGTCTGTCTGGAAGTTCTACAGCTTTTTCAAGTAATTTGGCAGAATGATCTTCAGTCACTGCAGTAGGTTCATCTACTTCAAGCGACACTGGAACGTCTTGAACTTGTGAATGTTCAACAGGTTGAGACCATGCAACTGCAAATTCTTCCTCAATAAAAAAAGTGGCTTCTGTCATTTGTTGTGCATGAGCCATCACAGCGTGAATCTGTTGTCTCTCTTCTTCTGAAAGCTCTGAAAGCGCATCTTCCTGTAACCGCAGTTCTGCAGATGCTTCTTCTGTGGGTGGTTGTTCCAGCTCCTCTTCAGTATCTGCCAGCGATGTCACTGTTGAAGAGTCTGCTGATTCAGGAGTCTGTGTGTCTGGTCCACTGGTACTTTCTGAGGAAACAGAAAACTGTTTGAATTGTTCAGCTGGCATGACTTGTTGCTGCTCTTGAGATAAGAGCACTTGATTAGCATCAAGATCCATAAAAACCTCAGCAGGTGCAGCAGATGTGCCAATTCCTTGGGCGCGTGCTAGCACTGCATTAATTTGGCAAATTTCGTCTTCAGTAAGGCCTACAAACAGGTCATCATCCAGGTTTTGCGGTGGCTGGGATACAATGCTAGACACTACAGCAGCTTCAATGTCGCCTTGGAGATCTGTTTCACTTTCGATCAGCAAATTTCCACCATGACCAAGTTCTGCTTCAGTAAATGGCACATCCATAGAATCTTGTGACTGTGAGTCAGGTCCTGCAGTACTGCCTGATGTAGTTGATGGTTGCTCTGCAAGGTTTAAGTCCCAGTTAGGTTTAACCACAGTTTCTGCAGTTTCCTCCTTGACATCTTCACCAACCATAGCAGCTTCATGACCCTGTGCTAGCGGTACAGCCAGGTCTTCAGTTACATCATAATTTTGTGTCTTTGCGAAATGAACTTCAGTCACAGCTGCGAGTTCAACCATCACATGTGACACAGGCATGTCAAGGACTCGTGAACATTCAACATGATGAGACCACACTGTATTGAACTGCTGCAAAGGTTGAATTTGATCTTCATCAATAACTTCTGGCTCTTCAGTAAATGTTGCAGTCACTTCACCTGGGCGTTTTTTGCCAGTGACCACAGCTGTGTGTTCTTGTGGTTCTATCAACTGCTGTGCTCGAGCCATTACAGCTTCAATTTGCCTGCATTGTTCTTCTGACAGACCTGCTAATGGATCTTCACTAACTGTCGCACCAGTTTCAAGGTCTTCTGAGAGTGGTACTGGAAGATCTTGAGCTTCTTCAAGTGGCTTGGCAAGATGATCTTCAGTCACTGGTGCTGTTGGTTCATCCATGACCAGTGATTCACGAACGTCTTGAACTTGTGAATGTTCAGCAGGTTGAGACCATGCCATATCGAACTGTTGCCAAGGTTCAACTTGTACCTCATCAAGAACTTCAGACTGTTCAGTAAATGTTACAGTCACTTCATCTGGTCTTTTTCTGTCACTGACCACTGTTGCATCTTCTTGTCGCTCAATCAACTGCTGTGCTTGAGCCATTACAGCTTCAATCTGCTTGCGTTCTTCTTGTGACAAGTCTGCAAATGAATCTTCGCTCACTGTCACACCGGTTTCAAGTTCTTCTGAGAGTGGCACTTGAAGGTCTTCAGTTTCTTCAATTAGGTTGGGAAGATGATCTTCAGTCACTGTGGCTGTTGGTTCATCCATGACAAATGATTCAGGAATCAGTTGAATTTGTGATTGATCAACAGGCTGAGACCAAGCTGCATCAAACTGTTGCAAAAGCTCGACTTGAACTTCATCAACAACTTCTGGCTCATCTTCAGCAAATGTTGCAGTCACTTCATATAGGCGTTTTCTGTCACTTACCAAAGCTGTGTGTTCTTGTGGTTCTATTAACTGCTGTGCTTGAGCCATCACAGCTACAATCTGCTTCCGTTCTTCTTCAGACAGGCCTGCAAATGGGTCTTCAGTCACTGTTGCTCCAGTTTCAATGTCTTCTGAGAGTCGGTCTGGAAGTTCTACAGCTTTTTCAAGTAATTTGGCAGAATGATCTTCAGTCACTGCAGTAGGTTCATCTACTTCAAGCAACACTGGAACGTCTTGAACTTGTAAATGTTCAACAGGTTGAGACCATGCCATATCGAACTGCTGCCAAGGTTCAACTTGTACCTCATCAAGAATTTCAGGCTGTTCTGTAAATGTTACAGTCACTTCATCTGGTGTTTTTCTGTCGCTGACCACAGTTGCATCCTTTTGTGGCCCAATGAACTGCTGTGCTCTAGCCATTACAGCTTCAATCTGCTTCCGTTCTTCTACAGACAGGCCTGCAAATGGGTCTTCAGTCACTGTTGCTCCAGTTTTAACATCTTCTGAGAGTGGTACTGGAAGGTCTTCAGCTTCTTCAGGTAGCTTGGCAAGATGATCTTGAGTCACTGGGGCTGTTGGTTCATCAATGACAGGTGATTCAGGAATCAGTTGAATTTCTGAATGGTCAACAGGCTGAGACCATGCTGTATCGAACTGTTGCAAAGGCTTGACTTGCATTTCATCAACAACTTGAGGCTCTGTGGTAAATGTTGGAGTGAGTTCATCTGATGCACGTTTGTCAAGAAATTCAGTTGAACCCTCTTGTGGCTCTATGAACTGCTGTGCTCGAGCCACTACAGCTTCAATCTGCTTCCGTTCTTCTTCTGATAGGCCTGCTAACGGGTCTTCAGTCACTGTTGCTCCAGTTTCAGCATCTTCTGAGAGTCTGTCTGGAAGTTCTACAGCTTCTTCAAGCACCATTTGGCAGAATGATCTTCAGTCACTGCAGTAGGTTCCAGTTCATGCGACACTGGAACGAAGCGGGGACAGGGGTCTTGACTCTTGTTGCTGTTGTTCCAGGAAAGCAGTAATCTTGACTTCTTCAGCGGTTTCCATCTGCTTAGCAACTGCAGATTCTTTGTCAATCAAAAAAGTGGCTTCTGTCATTTGTTGTGCACGAGCCATCACAGCATGAATCTGTTGTCTCTCTTCTTCTGAAAGCTCTGAAAGCGCATCTTCCTGTAACCGCAGTTCTGCAGATGCTTCTTCTGTGGGTGGTTGTTCCAGCTCCTCTTCAGTATCTGCCAGCGATGTCACTGTTGAAGAGTCTGCTGATTCAGGAGTCTGTGTGTCTGGTCCACTGGTACTTTCTGAGGAAACAGAAAACTGTTTGAATTGTTCAGCTGGCATGACTTGTTGCTGCTCTTGAGATAAGAGCACTTGATTAGCATCAATATCCATAGAAACCTCAGCAGGTGCAGCAGATGTGCCAATTCCTTGGGCGCGTGCTAGCACTGCATTAATTTGGCAAATTTCGTCTTCAGTAAGGCCTACAAACATGTCATCATCCAGGTTTTGCGGTGCCTGGGATACAATGCTAGACACTGCAGCAGCTTCAATGTCGCCTTGGAGATCTGTTTCACTTTCGATCAGCAAATTTCCACCATGACCAAGTTCTGCTTCAGTAAATGGCACATCCATAGAATCTTGTGACTGTGAGTCAGGTCCTGCAGTACTGCCTGATGTAGTTGATGGTTGCTCTGCAAGGTTTAAGTGCCAGCTAGGTTCAACCACAGTTTCTGCAGTTTCCTCCTTGACATCAAGCGATTCTGATTCTTCAACATCTTCACCAAGCATAGCAGCTTCATTACCCTGTGCTAGTGGTACAGCCAGGTCTTCAGTTACATCGTAATTTTGTGTCTTTGCGAAATGAACTTCAGTCACAGCTGCGAGTTCAACCATAACATGTGACACAGGCATGTCAATGACTCGCGAACATTCAACAGGATGAGACCATACTGTATTGAACTGCTGCAAAGGTTGAATTTGATCTTCATCAATAGCTTCTGGCTCTTCAGTAAATGTTGCAGTCACTTCACCTGGGCGTTTTTTGTCACTGACCACAGCTGTGTCTTCTTGTGGTTCTATCAACTGTTGTGCTCGAGCCATTACAGCTTCAATCTGCCTGCGTTCTTCTTCTGACAGACCTGCTAATGGATCTTCACTAACTGTCGCACCAGTTTTAAGGTCTTCTGAGAGTGGTACTGGAAGGTCTTCAGTTTCTTCAATTAGGTTGGCAAGGTGATCTTCAGTCACTGGTGCTGTTGGTTCATCAATAACCAGTGATTCAGGAATGTCTTGAACTTGTGAAAGTTCAACAGGTTGAGACCATGCCATATCGAACTGCTGCAAAGGTTCAACTTGTACTACCTTTCCAACGGGGGGGGCTCCTGGTCTATATCGTAACTTCATCAACAACTTGAGGCTCATCTTGGTAAATGTTGGAGTGAGTTCATCTGATACAAACTGTTTGTCAATCTTGTGGCTCTATGAACTGCTGTGCTCTAGCCATCACAGCTTCAATCTGCTTCCGTTCTTCTTCAGACAGGCCTGCAAACGGGTCTTCAGTCACTGTTGCTCCAGTTTCAACATCTTCTGAGAGTTGCTCTGGAAGTTCTATAGCTTTTTCAAGTAATTTGGCAGAATGATCTTCAGTCACTGCAGTAGGTTCATCTACTTCAAGCGACACTGGAATGTCTTGAACGTGTGAATGTTCAACAGGTTTAGACCATGCCATATCGAACTGCTGCCAAGGTTCAACTTGTACCTCATCAACAACTTCAGGCTGTTCTGTAAATGTTACAGTCACTTCATCTGGTGTTTTTCTGTCACTGACCGCAGTTGCAGCCTTTTGTGGCTCTATGAACTGCTGTGCTCTAGCCATTACAGCTTCAATCTGCTTGCGTTCTTCTTCTGACAGGCCTGCAAATGGATCTTCACTCACTGCCACAGCAGTTTCAAGTTCTTCTGAGAGTGGTACTGGAAGGTCTTCAGCTTCTTCAGGTAGCTTGGCAAGATGATCTTGAGTCACTGGGGCTGTTGGTTCATCTATGACAGGTGATTCAGGAACCAGTTGAATTTGTGAATCGTCAACAGGCTGAGACCATGCTGTATCGAACTGTTGCAAAGGCTTGACTTGCATTTCATCAACAACTTGAGGCTCTGTGGTAAATGTTGGAGTGAGTTCATTTGACACATGTTTGTCAAACAATTCAGTTGAACCCTCTTGTGGCTCTTGTAACTGCAGTTCTGCAGATGCTCCTTCTGTGGGTGGTTGTTCCAGCCCCTCTTCAGTATCTGCCAGCGATGTCACTGATGAAGAATCTGCTGATTCAGGAGTCTGTGTGTCTGGTCCACTTGTACTTTCTGAGGAAACAGAAAACTGTTTGAATTGTTCAGCTGGCATCACTTGTTGCTGCTCATGAGATAAGAGCACTTGATTAGCATCAAGATCCATAAAAACCTCAGCGGGTGCAGCAGATGAGCCAAGTGCTTGGGCGCGTGCTAGCACTGCATTAATTTGGCAAATTTCATCTTCTGTAAGGCCTACAAACAGGTCATCATCCAGGTTTTGCGGTGCCTGGGATACAATGCTAGACACTGCAGCAGCTTCAATGTCGCCTTGGAGCTCTGCTTCACTTTCGATCAGCAAGTTTCCACCATGACCAAGTTCTGCTTCAGTAAATGGCACATCCATAGAATCTTGTGACTGTGAGTCAGGTCCTGCAGTACTGCCAGATGTAGTTGATAGATGCTGTTCAGGGTATAACCGCCAGTTGGGTTCAGCCACATATTCTGCAGTTTCCTCCTTCACTTCAACCTGAGCAGACCATGCTGTATCGAACTGTTGCAAAGGCTCGACTTGCATTTCATCAACAACTTCAGGTTCTTTTGTCAATGTTTGAGTGAGCTCATTTGGTGCATGTCTGCCAATCAATGGAGTTGAATCCTCTTGTGGCTCTATGAACTGCTGTGCTCTAGCCATTACAGCTTCAATCTGCTTTCGTTCTTCTTCAGACAGGCCTGCAAACGGATCTTCATTCACTGCCGCACCAGTTTCAAGATGTTCTGAGAGTGGTACTGGAAGGTCTTCAACTTCTTCAGGCAGCTTGGCAAGATAATGTTTAGTCACTGGGGCTGTTGGTTCATCCATGACAAGTGATTCAGGAATCAGTTGAATTTGTGAATGGTCAACAGGCTGAGACCATGCTGTATCGAACTGTTGCAAAGGCTTGACTTGCATTTCATCAACAACTTGAGGCTCTATGGTAAATGTTGGAGTGAATTCATCTGATACATGTTTGTCAATCAATTCAGTTGAACCCTCTTGTGGCTCTATGAACTGCTGTGCTCTAGCCATCACAGCTTCAATCTGCTTCCGTTCTTCTTCAGACAGGCCTGCAAACGGGTCTTCAGTCACTGTTGCTCCAGTCTCAACATCTTCTGAGAGTTGCTCTGGAAGTTCTATAGCTTTTTCAAGTAATTTGGCAGAATGATCTTCAGTCACTGCAGTAGGTTCATCTACTTCAAGCGACACTGGAATGTCTTGAACTTGTGAATGTTCAACAGGTTGAGACCATGCCATATCGAACTGCTGCCAAGGTTCAACTTGTACCTCATAAACAACTTCAGGCTGTTCTGTAAATGTTACAGTCACTTCATCTGGTGTTTTTCTGTCACTGACCGCAGTTGCAGCCTTTTGTGGCTCTATGAACTGCTGTGGTCTAGCCATTACAGCTTCAATCTGCTTGCGTTCTTCTTCTGACAGGCCTGCAAATGGATCTTCACTCAC
Source organism: Sabatieria punctata (assembly GCA_030248155.1). Classification (NCBI taxonomy): domain Eukaryota; kingdom Metazoa; phylum Nematoda; class Chromadorea; order Araeolaimida; family Comesomatidae; genus Sabatieria; species Sabatieria punctata. The sequence continues at coordinate 98,619 of JASANB010007902.1, forward strand.
TGCCACAGCAGTTTCAAGTTCTTCTGAGAGTGGTACTGGAAGGTCTTCAGCTTCTTCAGGTAGCTTGGCAAGATGATCTTGAGTCACTGGGGCTGTTGGTTCATCTATGACAGGTGATTCAGGAATCAGTTGAATTTGTGAATCGTCAACAGGCTGAGACCATGCTGTATCGAACTGTTGCAAAGGCGTGACTTGCATTTCATCAACAACTTGAGGCTCTGTGGTAAATGTTGGAGTGAGTTCATTTGACACATGTTTGTCAAACAATTCAGTTGAACCCTCTTGTGGCTCTTGTAACTGCAGTTCTGCAGATGCTCCTTCTGTGGGTGGTTGTTCCAGCCCCTCTTCAGTATCTGCCAGCGATGTCACTGATGAAGAATCTGCTGATTCAGGAGTCTGTGTGTCTGGTCCACTTGTACTTTCTGAGGAAACAGAAAACTGTTTGAATTGTTCAGCTGGCATCACTTCTTGCTGTTCATGAGATAAGAGCACTTGATTAGCATCAAGATCCATAAAAACCTCAGCGGGTGCAGCAGATGAGCCAAGTGCTTGGGCGCGTGCTAGCACTGCATTAATTTGGCAAATTTCATCTTCTGTAAGGCCTACAAACAGGTCATCATCCAGGTTTTGCGGTGCCTGGGATACAATGCTAGACACTGCAGCAGCTTCAATGTCACCTTGGAGCTCTGCTTCACTTTCGATCAGCAAGTTTCCACCATGACCAAGTTCTCCTTTAGTAAATGGCACATCCATAGAATCTTGTGACTGTGAGTCAGGTCCTGCAGTACTGCCTGATGTAGTTGATAGTTGCTGTTCAGGGTTTAACTGCCAGTTGGGTTCAGCCACAGATTCTGCAGTTTCCTCCTTCACATCAACCTGAGCAGACCATGCTGTATCGAACTGTTGCAAAGGCTCGACTTGCATTTCATCAACAACTTCAGGTTCTTTTGTCAATGTTTGAGTGAGTTCATATGGTGCATGTCTGCCAATCAATGGAGTTGAATCCTCTTGTGGCTCTATGAACTGCTGTGCTCTAGCCATTACAGCTTCAATCTGCTTGCGTTCTTCTTCAGACAGGCCTGCAAACGGATCTTCATTCACTGCCGCACCAGTTTCAAGTTCTTCTGAGAGTGGTACTGGAAGGTCTTCAGCTTCTTCAGGCAGCTTGGCAAGATAATGTTTAGTCACTGGGGCTGTTGGTTCATCCATGACAAGTGATTCAGGGATCAGTTGAATTTGTGAATGGTCAACAGGCTGAGACCATGCTGTATCGAACTGTTGCGAAGGCTTGACTTGCATTTCATCAACAACTTGAGGCTCTATGGTTAATGTTGGAGTGAATTCATCTGATACATGTTTGTCAAACAATTCAGTTGAACCCTCTTGTGGCTCTATGAACTGCTGTGCTCTAGCCATCACAGCTTCAATCTGCTTCCGTTCTTCTTCAGACAGGCCTGCAAACGGGTATTCAGTCACTGTTGCTCCAGATTCAACATCTTCTGAGAGTCGTTCTGGATGGTCTTCAGCTTTTTCAAGTAATTCGGCAGAATGATCTTCAGTCACTGCAGTAGGTTCATCTTCTTCAAGCGACACTGGAATGTCTTGAAATTGTGAATGTTCAACAGGCTGAGACCATGCCATATCAAACTGCTGCAAAGGTTGAATTTGATCTTCATCAACAACTTCTGGCTCTTCGGTAAATGTTGCAGTCACTTCACCTAGGCGTTTACTGTCACTGACCACAGCTGTGTCTTCTTGTGGTTTTATGAACTGCTGTGCTCTAGCCATTACAGCTTCAATCTGGTTGCGTTCTTCTTCAGACAGGCCTGCAAATGGGTCTTCAGTCACTGTTGCTCCAGTTTCAAGTTCTTCTGAGAGTGGCACTGGAAGGTCTGCAGTTTCTTCAATTAGGTTGGGAAGATGATCTTCAGTCACTGGTGCTGTTGGTTCATCCATGACCAATGATTCAGGAATGTCTTGAACTTGTGAATGTTCAACAGGTTGAGACCGTGCCATATCAAACTGTTGCCAAGGTTCAACTTGTACTTCATCAAGAACTTCTGGCTCTTCAGCGAATGTTGCAGTCACTTCATCTAGGGGTTTTCTGCCACTCACCACACCTGTGTCTTCTTGTGGTTCTATTAACTGCTGTGCTCTAGCAATTATATTTTCTGACAGGCCTGCAAACGGGTCTCTCAGTGCTCAAATCTTCTGAGAGTTGCTCTGGAAGTGCTTAGCTTTTTCAAGTATTTGGCGATGATCTTCAGTCACTGCAGTAGGTTCATCTACTTCAAGCGACACTGGAATGTCTTGAACTTGTGAATGTTCAACAGGTTGAGACCATGCCATATCGAACTGCTGCCAAGGTTCAACTTGTACCTCATCAACAACTTCAGGCTGTTCTGTAAATGTTACAGTCACTTCATCTGGTGTTTTGCTGTCACTGACCGCAGTTGCAGCCTTTTGTGGCTCTATGAACTGCTGTGCTCTAGCCATTACAGCTTCAATCTGCTTGCGTTCTTCTTCTGACAGGCCTGCAAACGGGTCTTCAGTCACTGTTGCTCCAGTTTCAACATCTTCTGAGAGTTGCTCTGGAAGTGCTATAGCTTTTTCAAGTAATTTGGTAGAATGATCTTCAGTCACTACAGTAGGTTCAGCTACTTCAAGCGACACTGGAACGTCTTGAACTTGTGAATGTTCAACAGGTTCAGACCATGCCATATCGAACTGCTCCCAACGCCCAACTCGTACCACATCAAGAACTTCAGGCTGTTCAGTAAATGTTACAGTCAATTCATCTGGTGTTTTTATTCTGTTGGTGACTACAGTTCCATCTTGTTGTGGCTCTATGAACTGCTCTGCTCTAGCCATTACAGCTTCAATCTTCATGCATTCTTCTTCTGACTGTCCTGCAAATGGATCTTCGCTCACTGTCACACTGGTTTCAAGTTCTTCTGAGAGTGGCACTGGAAGGTCTTCAGTTTCTTCAATTAGGTTGGGAAGATGATCTTCAGTCACTGTGGCTGTTGGTTCATCCATGACAAGTGATTCAGGAATGAGTTGAATTTGTGAATGATCAACAGGCTGAGACCATGCTGTATGGAACTGTGGCAATGGCTCGATTTGCACTTCATCAACAACTTGAGGCTCTTTGGTTATTGTTGGAGAGAGTTCATGTGATGCATGTTTTTCAAACAATTTAGTTGGATCCTCTTGTGGCTCTATGAACTGATGTGCTCGAGCCATTACAGCTTGAATTTGATTGCGTTCTTCTTCGGATAGGCGCTCCAATGCATCTTCACTTGAAGTCAATTCTTTATGATCTTCTTCCAATGGTACTGCAAGGTCTTCAAGTGGCTCTGCAACCACCATTTCAGACTGTTCTTCTGCTTCAGCAACTTTAGCTTGAACTTGCAGTTCATCAATACTGGTAAGCATAGCCTGTGGCGCAGTATGTCGTGGAGATATTGACTCTTGTTGCTGTTGTTCCAGGAAAGCAGTAATCTTGACTTCTTCAGAGGTTTCTACCTGCCCAGCAGCTGCAGATTGTTCCTCAATAAAAAAAGTGGCTTCTGTCATTTGTTGTGCAGGAGCCATCACAGCATGAATCTGTTGTCTCTCGTCTTTGGAAAGCTCTGAAAGTGCATCTTCCTGTAACCGCAGTTCTACAGCTGCTCCTTCTGTGGGTGGTTTTTCCAGCTGCTCTTCAGTATCAGCCAGCGATGTCACTGATGAAGAGTCTGCTGATTCAGGAGTCTGTGTGTCTGGTCCACTTGTACTTTCTGAGGAAACAGAAAACTGTTTGAATTGTTCAGCTGGCATGACTTGTTGCTGCTCTTGAGATAAGAGCACTTGATTAGCTCAAGATCCATAAAAACTCAGGGTGGCAGATGAGCCTTTGGTTGCTCTTAATTTGGCAAATTTCATCTTCTGTAAGGCCTAAAAGTCATATAGGTTTGGTTCTCTATTAACTGCTGCGCTCTAGCCATTACAGCTTCAATCTGCTTGCGTTCTTCTTCAGACAGGCCTGCAAACGGATCTTCATTCACTGCCGCACCAGTTTCAAGTTCTTCTGAGAGTGGTACTCGAAGGTCTTCAGGTTCTCCAATTAGCTTGGCAAGATGATCTTGAGTCACTGGGGCTGTTGGTTCATCCATGACAGGTGATTCAGGAATCAGTTGAATTTGTGAATGGTCAACAGGCTGAGACCATGCTGTATCGAACTGTTGCAAAGGCTTGACTTGCATTTCATCAACAACTTGAGCCTCTATGGTAAATGTTGGAGTGAATCCATCTGATACATGTTTGTCAATCAATTCAGTTGAACCCTCTTGTGGCTCTATGAACTGCTGTGCTCTAGCCATCACAGCTTCAATCTGCTTCCGTTCTTCTTCAGACAGGCCTGCAAACGGATCTTTAGTCACTGTTGGGCCAGTTTCAATGTCTTCTGAGATGGAATCCTGTGCATGAATCGGCACCAATTGAATCTGACGTTTTTCTTCTTGAGACAGCCCATCAAATGCACTATCGTCTACTTCAGGATGCATAACTAGTGTGGGTAGGGTGGCAACTTCAGAATCTCTTACAGACTGATCATCAAACAAGCCAAAGCATTCAGTGTCCTTTGGCTCAGATGACACTTCATGACTTGGTGTTGAAGGTTGATGTTCACAAACGACAGTTTCAGAAGCTATTGTTCCTTGCAAAATCATATGCTCTGCCTGAGGCATAGCATCTTGAACTGGAGACGCATCACCATTGTCTATGAGTTTCTCTGCAGTTGTAATGGAAGTTTCAAGTTGGCCGGTTAAGTCAATAGCAGATTTGCCACATTCACTGTCGTCCACTAAGAGCTCTTCAGTATTCCATGCACGTTGGACAGGGCTACGTGATTGCATGTCAGGCTCATCTGTGCTTCCTAAAGAAGCAAAAAGTGGTTGCCATGATTCCAAATCAGCTACATGTTGTGCTTCTGACAGTAATGCATCACTGAAAGCAACAAATCTGTAGGAGTCAGAAGGCAGTTCATCGACTTCTTCGTGAATTGCTGCAAAACTTCTAATAACTTGCTTTTCTTTATCTTCACAGACAGTTTGTTCAGATGTTGAGGGAATGGGATCTGAAGGGCGAGTATCTGAATAATCACATATTTCTAAGGGTCCAGCAAATTGGTCGTCTTGAAACAGTCGTTTGCTCAGAGGTAAGGCGTCTTCAGTTGCTTCAAACTCTTCCACCAGATTTTCACTGGAAGGTAATTGTTCTTGGCTTGCTGTGGAAAGCTCTCCTGTACTTGGTGATCTAGAATCGGGTCCACCTGTACTCTCTGATGATACAGAAAATGGTTGAACATCTTTAAACCCAGATTCTGTCATTGATACCATAGATATGGCAGTAAGCTGAGATGGCACCTCACACGTTTTCTCAACCTCTTTCAAGGAAACTGGGGAAATTTGCTTTGGTGAGTCTTCTTTAATTATAGGCACAGTTTCTGTAGACAAAAGTTGAACAGATGCGGAAGTCCATTGTAATAGTGCGATTTCTTCTGCATGATCGGTTACAACTTCCAGTTTTTGATCCCCCTCATCAGTCAGTTCAGTCTGCTCCAAGGATAGAGACTCAAGCTTCATTGATTCAGCCTTACACTTTCTCAGTTCTTCCAACTCAGTCATTTCTCTCACATAAATGCTTTCAGACACATGTTCAACAGCCTCAGCTGCACGCCCCATAACATATTCTTCTTCTTGCATGTTTGTAAGCGCATACAATGGTTTTGAGCCATTCTCATCATCAGAAAATTTTGTTGGTACATCAACAACAGTCAAGTGTAGTTCCTGATAACCCATAGTTCTGCTTTCAAACAGAGATGTTTGCAATTCTGGCTCCACAATTTGTAGATCTGTTGTTGCCAGTATGGCCTCATTCTGCCACGGTTCTTCAACAGGTACAGCAGATGAGTCAATTCCTTGGGCGCGTGCAAGAACTGCATTTATTTGGCAAATTTCCTCTTCTGTAAGCCCTACAAATAGGTCATCATCCAGGTTTTGTGTGGTTGGAGGTACAATGCTACGCATTGCATGAGTTTCAGGCGCACCATGGAGATCTTCACCTTCTGCAGTCTTAACTGGTTCAGCAAACTGATCTATAGTCACAGATGTTGGTTCATCCATTACAAGTGACAAAGCGGTGTCTTGAACTAGTGAATGTGCAACAGGTTGAGACCATGCATAATCAAACTGCTTCCAAGGTTCAACATCATCAACTACTGGCTCTTTGGTTAATCTTTGAGTGAGTTCATCAGGTGCATTTCTGTCACTGACCACAGTTGCATCTTCTTGTGGTTTTATCAACTGCTGTGCTCGAGCCATTACAGCTTCAATTTGCTTGCGTTCTTCTTCAGACAGACCTGCTAACGGATCTTCACTCACTGTCACACCAGTTTCAAGATCTTCTGAGAGTGGTACTGGAAGGTCTTCAGCATCTTCAAGTAACTTGGCAAGGTGATCTACAGTCACTGGTGATGTTGGTTCATCCATGACAAGTGATTCAGGAATGAATTGAATTTGTGAATGGTCAACAGGTTGAGACCAAGCTGTATCAAACTGTTGCAAAGGCTCGACTTGAACTTCATCACCAACTTCTGGCTCTTCAGCAAATGTTGCAGTCACTTCATCTAGGGGTTTTCTGCCACTCACCACAGCCGTGTCTTCTTTTGGTTCTACTAACTGCTGTGCTTGAGCCACTACAGCTTCAATCTGCTTGCGTTCTTCTTCAGACGGTCCTGCGAATGGATCTTCACTTACCATCACACCAGATTCAAGATCATTTGACAGTCGTACTGGAAGGTCTTCAGCTTCTTCAAGTAATTCGGCATAATGATCTTCAGTCACTGCAGCAGGTTCATTTACTTCAAGCGACACTGGAATGTCTTGAACTTGTGAATGTTCAACAGAAAGAGACCATACTGTATCGAACTGCTGGGAAAATTTAACACGTACTGTATCAACAACTGCAGGCTCTTCAGGTAAAGTTGGAGTTGGTTCATCTGGTGCATTTCTGTCACTGATCAAAGTTGTCTTTTCTTGTGGCTCTATGAACTGCTGTGCTCTAGCCATTACAGCTTCAATTTGCTTGCGTTCTTCTTCTGACAGACCTGCTAACAGATCTTCACTCACTGTCGCACCAGTTTCATGATCTTCTGAGAGTGGTACTGGAAGGACATCGGTTTCTTCAAGTAGCTTGGTAAGATGATCTTCGATCTCTGGTGCTGTCGGTTCATCCATCACGAGTGATTCAGGAATGAGTTGAATTTGTGAATGTTCAACAGGTTGAGACCATGCTGTATCGAACTGTTGCCAAGGTTCAACTTGTACTTCCGACTCTACATATGCGACTTCCTGTAACCATGATTTCGCCATTGCTCCTTCTGCGGTTGGTTGTTGCAGCTCCTCTTCAGTATCTGCCGGCAACATCACTGATGAGGAGTCTGCTGATTCAGGAGTCTGTGTGTCTGGTCCGCTTGTACTTTCTGAGGAAACAGAAAGCTGTTTGAACTGTTCAACTGGCACGACTTGTTGATGGTCTTGAGATAGAAGCATTTGATTTGCATCAAGATCCACAAAGGCCTCAGCGAGTGGAGCAGATGGGCTAGTTTCTTGTGCCCGTGCTAGCACTGCATTAATTTGGAAAACTTCTTCTTCTGTAAGTCCTACAAATGGATCATCGTCCAGGTTTTGCAACGTTGCAGATGCAATGCTTGACATAGCACTTGCAGCAACTTCAACGTCACCATGCACATCTGGTTCACTTTCGATCAGCAAGTCTCCATGTTGAGAAAGTTGAGTTACAATGGCTGACAAATCCACAGAATCTTGAGACTGTCTGTCAGGTCCTGCAGTACTGTCTGATGTAGTTGATGACTCCTGTTCAAGGTTTAACTGCCAGTTAGGTCCGCCTTCAGTTTCTATAGCTTCGTCCTTGACGTCAAGCTCTCTTGCTTGGCATACCGCATACAGTTGGTCCGGTTGTACGATATCTGCCTGAAGCGGAACGACCGAATGTTTTTCTTTGGGTAAATTAGGGGGTCCAGGATGATAGAACTGATCAATTTTGTCCAGATCACCCGTGCTTTCGCATATAACAGATCCTGTCAGATTTTCTGAAATCATTTGAACTGGTTATAGATCTAAGCACATACAAGTAGAAATCTACCTGTGTGGCTGTCATCACTGAAATTTTGAATCTCAGGTAGGAACCTTTCATCTGGACTACTGGCTGCTTCCAAAATTGGTTCAGTGGAAACAGCTATTTGCAGTTTTTCATCTTCAGTAACCACTGATAGAGTGACTTCTGGAGGCTTAACCACGAAAAAATCTGGCACTTGTTCAGAAACGTTTGTCACAGCCTCAACGGCTTGAAATACGTCAACAGAGCAGGAAATTTCATCTTCAGCCATAACTTCTCCTGATAGCATGGATTCAGGGGCTTGTACCTGGTTAAAAAACTGTAAGAAATCTTCTGGCGGTTCCGTTACAGTCTCAATTTGAGCTTCTGAAATTGCTATGACCTCAAAATCTCCTGGAACTGCAGCAACTGATTCAGTCATGGTGTGTGACACCTGGGCAATACTCTGCGTTCTAATCAACACTGACTCTATCGGCCTTCGTTCTTGATCCGGCAGTTCGGCCAGTGGATCCTCTGGAACCTTGGTTGTTGCTGTGCAAGGACCACAAGGCTCAAGTTGTTCAGAGTGTTTCAAGTATGTCGATACAGAATAACCAGGCTGTATTACAGATTCAACTTGCTCTTGAACAAAAGTTGACTGTTCGAAAAAAGTTCGCTCGGGTTCGGTATCTGAATCAGGCCCGCTAGTGGATGAACTCTTAGACGAATCGGCGTCAACCATCGATTCTCGTTGTGGCCGAACCAATGACTTCAGATCCATATCCAAAACTGAAAACACGACTATGTACAAAGTAACGTTGTCGAACGTTTTTAGGTGCATAAAACAGATTTTGCCCGTCAGCGGCAATCTAAGTTTCGAACGAGCATTGTTCAACCAGATAACGTTTTGCACATAAACGGTTCAACCACGCACGCGATGCACAGTATATTTTAAAGGTAGATCCATCTTTGCAGAAGAATGCTTCTTCACAGTTAAATGTTTGACTCGAAAGGCATGCGTAGTAACCCCGAATAGTATCGGATGTTCATTTTTTGGACATGTAAACTACGATGTTCAGAGGGGGACGGGAATGATTTTGTAAAACGCTCTAATGGACGCAAACAGGTGCGCTAGCCGCCAAAACGTCAACAGGTCTGGCTGCCTAACAACCGTTTGTTTGGCACCACCACATCAAGGAAAGCTGAACATAGAATCATTTTCAATTAGCAATTACAGTCATGTCTCGTTAATCCGGACCTCGTTAACCCGGATATTAGCCTTCCGGACAAGATTAGGCCAGGTCCCAATTTTCCCCCATGTTATATGACCCGTTAATCCGGATCCTGATTCGTTAATCCGGACAGAAGATTTGGGGTCCCAAATTCGAAATTTGTATGGTAAAGTGATTCGTTAATCCGGATTTGGTTAATTTGGACAAAATCCATGCGGACATTTTCCTTGAGTCAGAATGATTATTTTTGCCTTTTTAATAGCTATAATCAGCTGAAATAAGTTTATGGGTTTTAATTAGGAGGTACAGCTGCAGAATCTGATATGCAACTAACAAAAAGCTGTCATTTGGACCTTTGACGTGAAAAACAGTGTTTTAGCTTTGATTCGATAATCCGGAAATTCGCTAATCCGGACAAAATTGGCCGGTCCCAACTAGTCCGGATTAACGAGACATGACCTGTTTCTGTTTAGAACGAGGCCGAAAATGTCCGTGAGGCACTATTTTGAAAGTTTCAATTTTTTTAGCTTATGACCACTTGAATAGCCAATCGGAGTGGTTGGCCCTCTAGCCCCAAATCCGCAACAATCAATGGCAGCTCAAAATTTGAATCGTTTGTCTGACAAATTTTCTGACGAGATACCGAATTCAGAAAGACATACAATTGGTTGTTGTTGTTGTTGTGGTACATATGTTTCTTAGCCTCGCAGTTGAAGGAAACGTAAGTATACCTGGTACTGTTTGTTCTTCCGTTCTGCTAGCAGACTCGTCTGGTTCCACTAGCCCAAAAACAGTTTGTTCACTGGCAGGCTCGAATGTAATTGACTGGCTCATAAATCTTTGGCTTGTGTCTGGAAATTGTTTCGGCCAGTCAGTCTCGATTTCTGAAACTGATGCGCATTCAGTTCAACAAGTATTCTCAGTTTAGCGTGGCACACACCTGACATGGTTTCTTCTACCGGCTCAACCGCTGCAACATCTGGGAAAGACGTCTCAAATTCTACCATCCGCGCTCGGGCCATAACAGCCTCGATTTGACACCTTTCCTCTTCCGATAGTCCTGCCAAAGGATCTTCAATGGTTGAAGTAACCATACTGTCCTTTTCAATATCTTCCATAGCTTCAGACTGTTCAGAATCAGGACCACTGGTAGCAGTGGAGGAAGCATCTGATGGGTAGGGGGCCACATCAGTAGGAAGACCGGTGGTGACTGTCTGTGATGCCAGTTCGGCTGGCAACACTAAAAACTACCTGGCTAACTAAATGTGATGAAGCCAAAGCAGCTTAGTTTTACAAAATCTAACACAAAACAATGACACTGCAATCATTACTGGCAAAAATATTTGCAACAGTAGGTACGAGTCAAGAATATACTACAGTCAAATATTTTTGCATCAACAACTAACTGCAAACCACATGCAAGGGAATACTGAGTCCACATCAACGCTCAAACAGGGTCACGTCACGGACGTGCACACGCGACACGCTGGGTTGCTTCGATACTGCCCACGTGCTTACACCGGTCTGTATCATTAAAACACAACTAATATTTTCCATCCTACTCAGTAGATACCTGCTGTACGTATGTATGTACTGCACCGATGCATATTTGGTATAAAATGTAACTTGCATTATAAAATTATTATTGAGATACACTGATTGGCTGGCTGTCGCGCAAAAGTAGAATGTTTCGTTCGGTTACTCTGGATGCATTAGGGGTAGAGAGAGCTAACTTCAAGCTGAGCCCCTGTTCTCACAAAAATAATCTGCACGCTGTCATGTAATTATTTTAATACATACTGTATAAATTAAAATTATGGGATTATGTCTAATAATAACCTGCCCAAATTTGAAACTGAAAAAGCGCCTAAAAGTAGTAAAGGTTTTCCTACGTACTGTATAGTGCGTATAATTGTTAGATGTGTAGCGTGCAGATCTACATAATATTACTGTCACCACATAGTAATCGTGCTATAGGTCAGTCGGAATCGTGCTCAACTGCACCCACTTCACTCCATTCCATACCACTACGTAGGTAAGACTGGTAACCAACTGCGTGCATAAGGGTTTCCTCGTGTCCATGTGTGCATAAGAGTCATAGTAAACGTTAAACTCCCGCCCGACAAAAAACCCGAGTTTGTTGAGAGCTTTGGGCTTTCTGAGGGACTGTCGGATATGCTAAAAACCGTGAGTGCTTTAAGTTGACAGACTTCAAGATACAGTAAGTACGTATGTACATAGTTGGCATATTATTCAGTGGGCCACTGCAGTAAAAAAATCCCCGCGGGAAGTTATTAGACACTGCATGTACTAGGTAGATCTAGATCGACGATTCGATTCGAAGTTCGTAAGAAGTTAGACTTGAAGCAGAACCTTTTTAGCTTACTTTTTATTAAAAGCACCAGTAGCTGCACAACGTAACTGAACGGTTGCTTATTTTTAATGTTTCTCGGAGAGAAAGAAAACGCTACAAAATTTTCTTAGCGTAAACAAGCTTAGAGCATAGTTTGCTAAACGCTGCATAAATTACTTCAACCTCAACTACCTACAGTATGTAATGTACATAGGTACGTATCTTGGTACACAGACACACCACGAATTTGAGTACATATTAGTTTGATATTTCCTACACTACACCGTTCTCAGAAAGTCCAATGCTCTCCTAGGCCTGGCTGAAAACCGCCCTCTTGCGAAAAAATCGTGAATCAGTATCAGTGTCTACGCAGTCCATAGTTGATTTGAAAAATCTACTACATGTATTTAGCCTAACCAGTGCTGATTTTTCCAAAATGAAAAAAATGGTTCTTGTTACTTATGCACACATTAACAGGTAAAATTATTTCTAAACTAGCACGCCGTGTTCCGTGCACTAAAGATGCGTTCGGTTCTGCCGTTTTAGCTTGCAAAATACCGGCCCGGTTTATATATAGTTCAGTATTTTCAGTATTTTCAACAAACTTTTGCGTCGAAAATCTATTTTTCCATGACTTTTTGGAAGAAACACAGCAACATCAGACCGAAAATTCATAAAAATAATACACAATAAATTGACGAAAAGCAACCAAAATACATAGTGAACATACCGTTTAGACAACGCCACAAAATATACAGTAGCTTATAGAGAGCTATTTTCTGATGTCTCAAAATTTGCTACGATGTTCGGCCACATGCCTGGCGGTCCGTACGCATCTCTTTAATTCATCATACATGTAGCAGATCTTCCGCCGGGGGAGAGAGCGTTGGCGGGCCTGAGCCCGGCCGGGCGATTGAGACAAATTATTGCGGGTCCAGTGCTAAAAATCCCTGAGTAATAGCTAAAAAGTAGAATTTCCGGCTAAAAGTCGCTCAAAAAGCGCTAATTTCATTTCAAATACATCTAAATATTGCCGTTTTACACAGAACTCCAGCGATCTTTTATCTGAAATTGTAAAAAAATTACGAGAATTTGACCTAAAATTGTTTCTAGAAAAATGGAGAGGTTTACTTAAATCTGGGTTGTCCTGATCTATGAAAGCTTGACCCTAATCGCTAAGAGGCAAACCCCAAACCCCTGCTACATGTACATACTTTTTATGTGCTGAGTTGAAATCTACCGTAACTTAAACTATTTCACACTGTAATAAGAATGAAATAGAAGTCATCTTACCTTCTGTCGTGTCTGCGTATGAACCATCATCCAGGTAAGTCGGTTGTATTTCCATAAAATCAGACACAATAACCACAGGCTCGTTCTGAATCTGTTGATCAACGAGAATTTCAGCCAACACAAAGAAAGCACTTCCAAAAGTATTTTCGACCAGCGGAGATACCAAGTATTCTGTCAGCTCCTTCTCAAGTCGGTCAGCATCAGTGCACAAGTGCATTTCACGCAAAGCGCCAAAGGTGAGCTCGAGAATAGAATCGGCCAGAGAGGGTGCAAACAATTCAGAAACGGTCAGTTCCAAATCAATAACAGAAGTAATTTCCGCGTCCATGGTTAATTCAGTAGTAAAAATCCGATTATCGCTGTCAGGAACATCTTCGTAAACAGAAAATTCAACATCATCCACCGGCGTACTCTCCTCTATAATAATTGGCACTGGAGTGGGAAGTTCATCGAGCTCTTCCATTTCTACGGAATCGGGTCCTTCGGTGGTCTCAGATTCGCTGAGCTGAGCGGTCGCTAAAACAATATGCACAAACATATTGAACAAGCGTTGTAATAATGATAACAGGTTCACCCTCAGCCTGCTCCATTGAATCTGTTGATGATAGTTGCCTTGAAATTATAGCAGGCATGTCACTTGGTCCTGGCAAAGAGTCAATCAGACTGTCATCCATTAAGTTTTCAATCAGTGCTGGCTGAGAACGCATCACTGGTTGAACAGGCTGAAAGAGAAAACTGCTGAGCAGGAACTTATGCAAATTCCCGTTACCATTTGAGCGACTGAAATGGTTTGCTCAGCGCGAGCCATCACTTGTTCAATCTGTCGACGTTCTTCCGCCGACAGTCCTGCGAACAATTCATCTGAAGCGGTCTCAGCTCTGTCCACTGCTGGTTGAGGAGAGACAAATTTTTGCAATTCAGAAGAATCAGGTTCAGAATCAGGACCACCTGTGGAGGCAGACTCTTCGGATAGTGCCGATGTTTCAGGGGGAGCTGAAATAAATGAGAATTACTCCAAATTGGCTGGCACCTATAGCTACACATTTATCAAAATTTTTCAATTACCTGCATCTTCGGCACGAGCGAGAACCTCTTCTATTTTTCTTCGTTCTTCTTCAGAAAGACCAACCAAGAGGTCAGGCCCCATTGCAGCTTCATCATACGACCGATCTGACATTTCAGTGTCAGGACCACTGGTTTCTTCTGAGTCTTCCAACTCGAAACCGCCAGGTTCGGTGTAAATCGATTTCTGCCCAGTGACAATTGACGACTCCACTGGGTGAACTAAAATGGTTTATTGCATTTGCGAAGAATGAAAAACAAAAAATTACTTGGCTCAATCACTCCTAACTCTGTTTCCATGGCTTGAGCCCGTGCCAACACAGCCTGGATTTGGCGTTGCTCAGCCTCGCTAAGCCCAGCCATTAGTTCCTGCTTCTCGTCCGTTAGTGGAGGTGCTTCCTGCTCAGACGCAGTAGGGCTGACTAGCTCTTGATCAGGTCCACCTGTTGATTCTGAGCTACCCGAAGCAGAAATCTGCTCTTCGTAGTCTTCAGTGCTTTCTTTGTAGAATGGCTGCACAGGGGACTCAGTAAGTCCTTCACTGTGTTCAGAATCAGAGGGTGAAATCACAACAGGTGTTGCTGGTATGAGCAAGGCTTCTTTGGACGAAAGGTCATCATATCCAGTTATTGCTGTGACCCGCGAAGATTGCTGTTCCAGATCAATGCGCAAATTTGCAGAGGGTAAGGCCGACGCTGTTCTCGATGTTGATGGACGAGAGAAAAAGTCAGTGTACCCGTAATCAGTCGGCAAGGGTGCTACCTAAAATATATGAATGTGCACAGTAAATTTCTGACAACGCACCTCAACAGCTGTCACAGTGCGTGATCCAAGAGCTTGCATACTACTGACTTCCATCGAACACTGTTCAGCTCTTGCCATCACAAGTTCTATCTGCTGTCTCTCTTCCAGTGTGAGTAGGGCAAACGGGTCTTCTGAGGATGCAATCAGTGGGAAATCTGTTTGAGAAGGAGACAGAACGTCAAATTCTGATGAAGGAGCATCTTGGTGTTCGATTTCAGTAGCAGCCAACTGACTCTGTTCATCTTCAATATCCATAGACTCATCTGGTGAGTCAGGGCCACTTGTTGGCTCTGATGGACCCTCAGTGGCTGAAGAGGAACTTTCTGATGATTGCCGATCAAGATCTGGCACTAAAACAGACATGAAGACTAAATACACTTGCAAGCGAATATAATTCGTCTTACCGTTCTGGCTTTGGCGCTCAGTTTCAAGTGCTGCTGCTGCGCTATCGATCAAAAGCGAAACCATCACTTGCTGGTCAAGATCTGTTTCACGTTTGTCTTGAACAGTATCAGATGGTTCCATTTTAGAACGTTTAGAAGGTATGGCTGAAGTAATGGCTTGATCATCAGCCATCTGCTCATGCTGCTCTTGGCTGACCGATTCAAAGTGCCTTTTGCCACCGCGCATTATCTCATCGGCAACTTGGTCAACAGACATTTGATCTGTAGTTTTGGTTTCACTTGCACCAATTGGGGGCTCCAAGGCTGGAGCTTGTTCCACGATCGATGTGACTGCTTCGCTAAAGGACTGGTGAATGATCACTGTGGATGTCACCAATTCTTCATTTATTGCTTGGGAAGTTGAAGGCAAAAAAATTGGTTGCGTAGTTGGTTCGGCTTGTGGCTCGGCTTGCTGTGGTTTGTAGGCTTCGTAGTCAAAGGCATAGAACATTTCCACCCGTTCATCTGCAGGTTCCCCGTCAGGTCCACCAGTACCACTGGAAGAGGCTGTAGAATTGGCGTCAGTACCTTCTTCTAACCGTACCGGCGCTAGCGGCTCAGCAGCTGAGCTAATAGACTCTGTGTCTATGTATGTTTGCATCGCTGCCTCAGAGACTCTAACAGAAACAGTGGGAACTTCCATTAAGCCATTGTCAACATCATATGAGCCGGCCTCCTGCTGTTCATCGACCTCTTCAATAGGACTTGGGAGTTCGCTGTCCGGCCCACCCGTACTTTCCGATTCACTTGCTTCTTCATATTTCAACCTCTCTATGAGACCGTCCACGTTTTCAACCACTGTCTCAGCATCAGTAACCACTGCTGTTTCAGGTTCAACGTCTGACGTCCATTCATGCTGTCCATAAAGAAAAAATTGCCTCTCAACTGTACTCTCTGTATCACGATCTTGCCTTGTTTCAAGATCATCCTCTGATATCCTCTCAACTGCATCAGACAGGACAACTTCCTTCTTCACCGTCATATCAGCAACAGTAACTGCAGCAGTTTCAGGTGCAATTTCTGAACTTGTCTCATGTTTAGGTTGAATAACCTCCAGCTCAACCATGGTCTCAGCTACTGGAACCGTTTCAAGTTCAGCTTCTGATGACACCCTTTCTTCCACATTCGGTTGGACAAACTGTTCATAAACTGTTTCAGCAACAGTAATATCTTCTGCATCAGGCTCAATCTCTGACCTTGTCTCATGTTCAGGTTGAATTAGCTCCTGCTCAACCATGGTCTGAGCAACGGAAACTGTATCCAATTCAGCTTCTATTGATACCTTTTCTTCCAGATTCGGTTGGACAAACTCTTCAACCACTGTTTCAGCAGCAGTAATAATTTCTTCTGTATCAGGTTCAATTTCTGGCCTTGTCTCAGGTTGAACAACCCCCTCCTCAACTAGCAACTCGCCTGTTTCAGGTTCAACTTCTACTTCTTCTAACTCAGGCCGGGTAACAACCTCCTCCTCCTCCTCTTCCAGAGAACTGTTCTCACTGAGTTGTTCTTGTGTAGTTGCAGAGGACGGACGATTGACATGTACAAATACCGGCATCATTGAGCAAGCACCATCAGATTCAGAGAACATGGGCTGGCTGGCTGCAGTAGCTGCTGCTGCCCGTGCCAGCACTTCTTGTATTTTCCGCCGTTCTTCTTCCGATAACCCGGTCATCATTGAGCCACCGGGTGGTTCCATCTCAGCGGGCGAGTGAGGCAGCGACGCAACATCAGGTCGGCCAATGGCACTTGATTTATCAGTCCACTGGTCTCTTGGGTACAACTGATCGTCCGACTCCAGGGGCGCCAGTTGGCGCTCTGTTTGCGCTAAATCATCAGCCAACTCTGTCTCTCCTAGTTCAGTGGCACCTTGTGATTGTTCTGCAGTGCACACCTGTGCCGCATCGTCATCAATCGGTGGTTCTGGAGAACTGATCGCCTGGTGCACGATGAACTGTTGCAAACTGAATTTCTGATAGGAATCCGATTTGCTCAGCAAACGAGGTGGTTGGGCAGAGTGACCGGGCTGGGAGGCAGTTTTTGCATGGAGTTCGATTGTGGAAGCGTGCGACTCGTTAACAGACTGGGCCCCAGCCACACTGGACTGCTGCCGATCGCTAGGTTGCTCGCTCAATTGCAATATGTTGTCAGTCAATTGCTGCATAGCTCCCGAAAACTGCTGCTGCGCTTGACTCAGCGAGCTGGCCTGCGGTTCCCGAAACTGGCCGTTGCTCGGTTGAGATTGAGGCCTAGTCGGTGCAGGGGCAATCGAGACTTCAATAGCTAAAAAAGTGCAGTGTATGTGCGCTTGTGTGTGTGTTATTTGCGCAGGAAAATCAATGAACTAAGGTCAATACACATCTTAATCGAGTATGCATGGCACGAGTCATTAAAGGAAAGCAGGCTAAACTGGCTGTCAACTAAAAACGCTAACTACACCAGACAAAAACGGCCACCGATCTGCCAGATTACTATACTTACAGCTCGATTGGTCTGCGGGCTCGTCCGTGGACGCTGGAAAGAATCAGCTGCATCAACCATTCATTATGAAAGTACTCTTTCGCCCAAAGCTACCCCCTACACGCGCGCTTTACGCATCATTAGTCCAGGCAACCACACACTCGCTAATCAGCCAGTCTCGGGATACATAATATTTACTGGCCATTACTACCGGGTTTTTTGTCACCGGTTTCCTTCTAGAAAGACAGCACGAATGGCTAACTTACTTTCAGGCAAAGAATCCATTTGAACAAGAGGAATAGCATGCTCTCCATGGTCAAAAGGATTAAGCCGTTTTTGTTCAGTCACATCCAGCTGCTCGTCGCAATAAGGCAGGTCGTCCATGGCCGCCCTCTGCAGCTGTTCGGCTTTCAGCATCACTTGGTGTATCTGGGACCGTTCTTCGTCCGACAGACCACTCAAGTCCACCTCGACACTCTCGGTCTGACTGAGCGAAGAGCTGCGTCGACTGTTTGTCTGTAAGCTGTCTAGTTCTCCGCGTCTCTGTGTCTCCGGATGGACTGGGGAGGATTCGCTGTGCTGCGACTGAGCGCTCGTGGGTCGACTGAGGTAGGTGCCGAAATCGTCGACAAAGCGCTTGAGCATGTCGTCGGCGCCAGGGGACAGTGGGTGTCGTGTGGGACAGCTGCTTGAAATGTCCAACAAACTTGTTCACTTCAACCGCATCACAATTACTCTGCAGAGACGGACGGACGGCCGGCCGCCACCGGCTGCTTGGCTCGGCTTGCCTTGGCCGGCGCTAAAGATCGATATGGTTTTGGCTTTGCGCGAGCCCATTTTCGTTGGGCGCTGGCCGGCCACTCGGTGTGTCCGTGAGCGCGCACTCCAAGATTGCCGGGTTCCCCGCCCGCATCGATAGACATAATTCGGCCAGATTGAAAAGGGCCCGTTTGATAGCTGCGGCAAAACAACTCAGCCGCCTGCCTGCCTGCCTACCGAGCTGTTTTCGTTTCCCAAGGGACTCCAATCGCCTCAGCGTGACTAATGAATGCATGCACAAAATAGGTACTCCACTCTCAGCTAACGCGCTCATTTATGTTGGCAAGCTAACTTTATGTGTGGCGCTAAAGGGAACCCTTTGCGGCGTTTATCGGGCAGTGCACCTACAGTACGTACTGCAGCGGGGGTTTAGCACCACAACGTTGTACGTCCCTTCATACGGACACGAGCGATTTTTCAGAGCCGTGCCGATTTTTGAAAGCTAATGTCGCCTACACAACACAATGTCAGACGAATATTTTCCGGAGGAAAATAATGATACAGTATTTTGCCAACGGTTCGAGATTATAACTATATTGCTGTTTTAATTGAAACAGCAAATCGATTAGCAATCTTGTGTTTTTGGGCAACTTGCCTGTAAAAAACGCACTTTTTAAACTAGCGTTGATGAAGTGTTGAAATGTCATTACTGACGTATCTTCCACTCCATTTCTTGACAGTAGATGAACTGCCTTATAAGAAGAATACGGACGACTGTTCTGTATTGTTGCGCGAACAATAAACCCGGTGGAAGTGTTTAATTGTCATTGCCACCCGAAATTAGGCAGCCATCAGGCAGACATGTAAAGTGGGCGGTTGGCGGAATCGGCCGGCATGGTGTGCGTTGGAGATCCCTATGACCCCAAAGTAAAACCCTAACACAGTTCCGCCCAACTCCCTCTGGGTAGCCAGCAATGGCGATCGGCGGTTCTCTCCGATCCGGCCATTTTCCATAGTAAAACTCGAAAACACACCTAACAAAAATGAACGTTCCTCCGGGGGGCTACCTCGCTCGATTTTCGGAGAAAATTTCCCCCAGCCGGATTCTGGGGGGGGGGATTTTTTTGAAACCCTATTTTGGGTTTCTAAACCTGCAAAGAGGGTTCCAAAAGCCCTGGTTAGGGTTTCAGAGATCCTGAACAGGGTTTTGGAACCCCAATTAGGGTTTTATAAGCCCTAACGCTGCAAGTTAAAGATCCGGACGGCCGTGTGGAGAAGGTATCCTTGGATCACGTTAAGAAATCTCCTTCAGCGGCTCGGCGTCCATTCGATTCTGGGGGAGAGTAGTGAAGAATTATGATTATTTTGGGGAGTGTCGACTTTTTTGTGCCAGCCATCCGTGTGCTGGGTGCCGGTCACCAGGAGGGCGGCCGGCGTGTCGATGCCATGATGCTGCAGCTCCCGCGGGGGGCCCGGCATAGTTGGTTTCTCAGACAGCTTCTGACGTCGTAGATGTTCTTCCCAAGGCGGCATGCTTTGTGGAGCGGCTTCGGTGCAACGGCAGATCCAGTCGGTTCCCATTTTACCTACTCGCTGTAACCAGCTTTCGGTGGCCTGGGTGGAGCGTTGTGCCGACGACCAACCTGCAGCAAGAAACTACTGCCACGCCGAGAGGATGAACCACTACAACCGCTAGGGATGGAGGGGCCGCCGTGACTCAGAGGCAGCGAACTACCCACTGAGCCAACGACGCGGCTTTGGGAGTGTCTTTTCTGTGTTTGTTATCGTGTGGCTGAGTCCACATTCTTCTTTGTGTGTTGCTTTCCTATTGTGTGTTATTCTACTAGCGGACTCATAAATCTAGCTTCATTGGAATTTCTGAAACCCTAATTTGGGTTACTGAAACCCTAAATAGGGTTCCGGAACCCTAATTTTGCTCTCAAAATCTCTAAAGAAGGTTCCAGAAATGCATTTTAACCGTATTACGTCGAATAAAATGGTTTTTTGCCCGTTTTAAAGCAAAATTAGCTTTTTTGCACATTATAAATAAAAAATAAGGTTTTTTGCATGTTTTAAAGCAAAAATAGGGTTTTAAACCGTATTTTTGCACTTCAAACAGGATTTTTACCCGATTTTTGGTCCTCAAAAGCCTGTTTTGAGCCCAAAAAAGGAAGCTAAAACCATACATGTAGTTGGGGGGATGGGGGATTTCCCCCCAGGCCCGATTTTCGGACAAAATAACCCCCCAGTCGGATTCTGGGGGGGGGGATTTTTTTGAAACCCTATTTTGGGTTTCTAAACCTGCAAACAGGGTTCCAAAAGCCCTGGCAAGGGTTTCAGAGATCTTGAACAGGGTTTTGGAACCCCAATTAGGGTTTTAGAAGCCCTAAATAGGGTTCCGGAACCCTAATTTGGGTTACTAAAACCCTAATTTGGGTTCCGGAACCCTAATTTGGGTTACTGAAACCCTAATTTGGGTTTGTGAAACCCTAAATAGGGTTCCGGAACCCTAATTTGGGTTACTAAAACCCTAATTTGGGTTCCGGAACCCTAATTTGGGTTACTGAAACCCTCATGTGGGTTTGTGAAACCCTAAATAGGGTTCGGAACCCTAATTTGGGTTCTGAAACCCTAATTGGGTTTCTGAACCCATAAATAGGGTTTCGGAACCCTAATCGGGGTGTCTGAAGCCCTAACTTGGGTTCCGGAACCCTAATTTGGATTACTGAAACCCTAAATAGGGTTCCGGAACCCTAATTTGGGTTTCTAAAACCCTAAAATAGGGTTTCTGGAGGCCTAAAATAGGGTTCCGGAACGCTAATTTTGGTTTCAAAGTCTCTAAAGAAGGTTCCAGAAATGCATTTTAACTGTATTATGTCGAATAAAATGGGGTTTTTTGCACGTTTTAAAGCAAAATTAGCTTTTTTTGCACATTTTAAATAAAAAATAAGGTTTTTTTGCACTTCAGACAGGATTTTTACCCGATTTTTAGTCCTCAAAACCCTGTTTTGAGCCCAAAAAAAGGGAGCTAAAACCATACATGTAGTTGGGGGGATGGGGGATTTTCCCCCAGGCCCGATTTTCGGACAATATTCCCCCCAACCGGATTCTGGGGGGATTTTTTAGAAACCCTATTTTGGGTTTCTAAACCTGCAAACAGGGTTCCAAAAGCCCGGGTAAGGGTTTCAGAGATCTTGAACAGGGTTTTGGAACCCCAATTAGGGTTTTAGAAGCCCTAAATAGGGTTCCGGAACCCTAATTTGGGTTTCTGAAACTCTAATTTGGGGTTTCGGAACCCTAATTTGGGTTACTGAAACCCTAATTTTTGGGTTACTGAAACCCTAATTTGGAGGATTACTGAAACCCTAATTTGGGTTTCTGAAACCCTAAAATAGGGTTTCTGGAGGCCTAAAATAGGGTTGCGGAACCCTAATTTTGGTTTCAAAGTCTCTAAAGAAGGTTCCAGAAATGCATTTTAACTGTATTATGTCGAATAAAATGGGGTTTTTTGCACGTTTTAAAGCAAAATTAGCTTTTTTTGCACATTTTAAATAAAAAAATAAGGTTTTTTGCACTTCAGACAGGATATTTTTACCCGATTTTTAGTCCTCAAAACCCTGTTTTGAGCCCAAAAAAAGGTCGCTGAAACCCACTTTTGGACACCAAAAAAAGGTCGCTGAAACCCCCTTTGGGCATAGCACTGAACCCCTGTTTTGGATCAGAAAAATTGCCCCCACAGCCGAAAACCCAGCTACATGTATGAACTGGATCAAAGCTGTTTCTGTTTGACACGTGTCACTAATAACTGTTGGCGCGTAGCCAAGAAGAATTCCTAATTTGAGCATCATTGTTGTTTGCACATGCTGACGCAACTACACCGACTAGATAAATCGCTGAGGTATGTACGTACAAAAAGCATTTTACTGCAATTACGTAGTCAAAATCAGAAAAAACAAGTTAGCTAGAAGCATTGAACCGCAAACGGTATCTGCATTTAAGTAACAGAACAGGTCATCACAGCACACAAGCATAAAGCGTTCTGTACCCGAAATAACTTGTAAACACTTCCACATCCAGATTCGCAAGTATTCTGGACCACAAGACGCGATTCATAAAAGTAGGGCTAATTTTACAACTGATTATTAAGCAAAGACCAAACGTATGTAGCTACATAATTTCATCTAAATGCCAAGTAAAAAAACCGAGCACAGTCAAACATTGCTTCACATCTAGCTAAGTTTGTTTGTGCTTCCGCAGACAAAATGTTGAAACCAAAAATAAGTCCTAAGGCTAATTACCTTGGGCTAATAAAAAACCTAACATAAGCCCAGGTAGGATTATTTTTGGAGAGCTTATGTTCAGAAAACATTGTGAATATGAAAATACAGGAACCATAGGATCATACACAAACATGGACAACAAAATATCGCATTTAACATCCAAATAAAAACAAATGTTCATTCGGCTTAAACAGAAGCAAAATAATTGTTTTTTTTTAATTTTTGCGGAACCGGAAGCTCTTTTTTGCAACCGTACACTGTTTCCGTGAGGCCCGAAGGCACTATAAACCAATAACATAGCTCGAACATGAAAAGCAACCCAGAAAAATAACTAGAAAAATGTTTTCGTCTGTAACATGTCAGAGTTCAACCATTGTACAGTCGAACCTCCTAAATAAATGGAAAAACTGGCCAAAACGAACATATAAATATCGCACGAGGTTTACGAGGTTTGACTGTATTTAGTTTGTTTATTTGTTTGTTTGTTTAAGGCAATAGAATGCTGGTGACAGCCCCGACCAAGCTGCTGGTGGGTCCTATGCCAGTCTTGATGAAACACTGCTCAATGAACCACACATACCCCACGCATTGGGCATGGGCGCGGCAAGCCTCGCAACAGTATACATCGTCTGACATGACCATCATTTGAACGTGCATACCATTCTGATCAGGCATATCAGTCTCCAACATTCTCTGAGTTTTCTTTAGACAATCAGCTAAACTTCATCCATACAAATCTGTTTTGTGTGTACAGAAGAGCTTACAACGCAACGGCAAACTGTCGGGACGTCTTGTGATTACGCCGAAGGCATGGTTTGTGCTAGCACTGATGTCAGCACTCCAAGGGTAGCTGGGCATGAGACGACACATACTGTTTGTGGTGTCATAAACAAAAGAGAAACAAGAGTCGTTCCCTCTACGGTTGGACGCATATATGCAATATGCAATATCAAACAATGCATATATGCATGGTTTTTGGCATGCATATATGCATATGCAATATCATATGCATGCAAAATTCCAATATGCAATAGTCATATGCAAATTGACCCTGATATCAAATTTTTGCATATTTTTAGTTTGCATATTTTTGTCAAAGGTGTCGCTGACTTTTCGTGCTGTATACTTATGTTCTGAAGAACGTTAAACTATTCAAATACAGTGTTGTTGGCCATAAAAAAGACCGCCTGGCAATTTTTCGAGTTTTTCAAATAATTTCAAATGGCCGCTATTCCGTTAATTTTCAACCGAATGAAAAAGATTTTTGGCCTGGTTATTACTATTTGCTAAGAGTTTGTTTTGGCCAAGTCCTAGCCTGCTAGCCTTCTGTAGCCTGGAGTTATTCCCTTCCGAAATGAACTGACCCGAATTTTCAGACGTCAATTTTGAACGTAAATATCTCACAAACCCTTCATTGGATCTTTCCCACTGTTGGTTTAGGAAGGGCATAACTCGAGGCTATAGAAGGCTAGATCCAAAACAAACTCTTAACAATAAATAATAATCATGTCAAAAATCTTTTCATTCGGTTGAAAATTGGCAGAAATGCGGCCCATTGAAATTATTCAAAAAACTCGAAAAAAGGCCAGGCGGTCTTTTTTATGGTCAACAGTGTAGTTGTTTTATCCATTTGGCGCGGAGAAATCCATAAAGTACTCTTCCAAAAAGTACCAATTTCAAAGAGGGCTAGTTTGGCCGATTTCTAGTTTTGAGCTGAGCAAAAATGAAAGAGTTTGTTTAGCGAATTTGCGAATTTCTGCAAGCACCTCATTGCTGCATGAATATCTGGACTTTTTAGCACAATTGTTCAAACTAAGGTTACACAATGAACATCCAAAAACAGCCAAACAGACTGGATTTCTGTGTTTAGGATAGCCGCCACGTTTTTTGCTAATTTTTCGTCAAATTAAAAATAAAATATCCAAAACAAAAAGCCCTTGAGGCAGTTTATACTGTAAATCTGTACTTTACCGAGATCAAAGCTTCTTTTTCCACTTGCAGAATGGAGATGAATAGCTTGAGACTCTAAACTCAACTCGCAAAGAATGAAAATCTCAACTGAGATTTTTCAAATTCTGAATTTTTTAGTTTGTAAAACTAGACAGGACTACAAACGGCAAAGTAAGTACACCACATTAGAGAGAATAAATTTGAACATACAAACTTTATTTAGCAAAAATATCTGTAATGTCAACCATTTTTATCTAAAAATTACGAAATGAGCTGGCCTTTCATGCCAAACTGTGTTTTCCCTCTTGTTTTTTCCAGATGAGGTCTGTATCTGTAAAATAGGTATTCCTAATGAATGCTAAAGATTGCATAGACATTCGAACCAAACTCGAAAATGCTTGGATTTTATCCAGTTATTGATTTCAAGCCCATTGATAAAATATGCAAATATGCAAAAAATATTACATATCTCATTTTTGCATGCATATATATATGCAATATAATACACTAGAGATTGCATGCATATATTCATATGCAATATCAATATGCATCGCAAAAACCCGATATCATCCAACCATAGTTCCCTCTGCATGTCTGACAACACGCTGACTGGTCAGACACCGTCACCGCAATTGCATCGAGGCTGTGGTAATTTAGTTGGTGGATCTTTTGAACACATCTACGCGAATCTGTACCAATACACAGAATTAAGATGCACAGACGTTTGCGTTGATGCAGAGGAATACCTGGACCAAGCTTGACTATTCCGTAATTTATACCAGCTCCAATTTGTGTGGCGGCTATTGTAGTTTTCAACCAACAATTCTTTGTGCCTACAGTAAAGACGTATGCCACGCATTGCACAGTGGCGCGACACAACCGGCAACAACTGTATTCTTCATCGAAACCCATTATGCCATAGTGCAGTCGTTGCCTGGAGAATCGGCCTGTAGACGGCTCTCCTACTCACTCCTACAGTCTGAAAGTGACAGAACCTAAAATTGTGGCCTAACCTCCGCTGTTAGAACATTCGCCACTTTCGACCGTATACTGTATGTATACGTACAGTTCTTTATTTGATCTAAGCCGTTTTTAGCACCCGAGTGTAACTTGTTTCACTGGTTTAACCTTCCAGTACTAATCGAATGTCTCGAAACTATAAACTGAGCCTAGATGCCATCAAAGTATGGAGCGGATGAGGATTACTAAAAATCGAACCGAGCATGTTTGATCTGTGTTATACCGTTGTATTCAGTCCAAAGCTGGTATCCGTGATCAGACTGTGTGGCCATCTACTCTACTATCTGTCTGTACAGTCGACACTCTTCTTTCTCTGCATGGTAGGCGAACCCAGTGCAGACAGCGTTCTTCTTGCAGGCAATGGCACAATTGGCTTGAGGTCTAAGTTTCGTTCTGATTTCCAGTAAGTCCTCTGCATTCACTTCACGCTCATTTTCCGATTATTTGTTGAACAGCCGTCTCGTGGCTAGAAAGCTAATCGTTTTACCTTCTCTGTATTGAAGTTTTTCTCTTTCGTAAATGTCACCTGTTCCAAATGACAGAGAGATGAAAACGGATAGAACAACAATTTCAGTCGACATCGATGCCAAATGCAATTCACTACAGACACCACCCCATTCTAAAGTTTAGTTTTGAGCCTGGTTTCTAGTTTGCATCGTGTCAGTTCAACCGAGCTGGTTGCTAAACAATCAGCCGTCGCGTTGTTTTCAATCATCAGCATCGATCATTATGTGCAGCAAATCATTATCATTAATTATTTTAATTATCATTATCATTTTTGTTGTGGCTCGAGTGGTAGGCTGTTTCAGCAAATGCGGTTTATTGACAAAGTACCGTATCGTAACAGTAATCAAGAGGCGGGAACAGCAACAATGACCAGCCAGAGTGGATCGGTATCGCTGCCCTGCCAGTTATAGCAGACTGTACTACAACCGAGGGGGTGACACCTCTATAAAACACCATAGCATGTAAATACCTGAATCACACCTGAAACGCGTACGTGCAATTAAACAATACGCACGTTGTACGTATACTCACTCATACGACACCACCCCCCTCCTCCAGAGAAGAGGAGGTGCACTGACAGAACAGAACTAGACAGAGCGACGATATCAGATATCATAAATTAGTCTCCCAAGGTGGGAGGCTGGAATGTCCTGCCGGTTTCTAAGGTTGTATCGCCGCTGCGGAGGT
>JASANB010007903.1:0-10581 GCA_030248155.1 Sabatieria punctata
CATACATACATACATACATACATACATACATACATACGTGGTCGGTTCTCTCGCGAACTGGCTCTTAAAAACTCAAAAAGAGAAGAAAAGCGCTAGGTGCTGAACGTGCTGAATATAGACTCTTTCAGCACCGGACTGTGTGGTTTGTTTTTGGCTGGCGACCAACTGTTCGATCGGCCAGGGCGCGCTCTTTCAAATGAGACCGAAACCTAAAAGATCCGACCTCTCAATCAAAGGCTGGAAGTAAATGCGTTTTTGGCACGTTTTATTCAATAAGAATGCTAAAATAGCCCAAATAGCGTTTTATAAGCTAAAAGCAAGCAAACGATTACAGAAAGGGCTTCTGAAAACAATTTGTTTAATATCAGCTGCGGTTGCCAAATGCCATTTAAGCGGATCTCAAACTTAAAAATTAGTGATTTCAGAGCATAGTTGTATTTTGGGGTCGGTTGGGGGTCGCTAAACTGTCTCGTGGGTAAGGGGATT
The DNA here is from genome assembly GCA_030248155.1 of Sabatieria punctata. NCBI lineage: Eukaryota > Metazoa > Nematoda > Chromadorea > Araeolaimida > Comesomatidae > Sabatieria > Sabatieria punctata. The sequence goes on from JASANB010007903.1 coordinate 487, forward strand.
TGGCCTTTCTAGTTAGAGGGTTGGGTACATGTATGCTGTGTGTCATGTTCAAGGCACAAAGCACCAGTATCCAGTCTTTTTAAGATCTCCAAATTTAGTCTTTCAAACGGCAACTCAATACATACTAAGTTAGCACGGCTGTTTGATGATGAGGCGAGTGAGCTAGGTAATTTGACAGAGGAGAAGTTAGTTTTGGAGGAAAGAATCGATTTATATAATTCCAATTTGGCCCGCACCGCCACTGGCCCGTGCAATTAGGGGCGTGAAAAAAGCGACGCAGAAGATCACTCGACAGCTAAACCTAACTGTCTGTTAGCGCGCTTAAAGTCGCACTGGCGTTTTACTTTTTCAACGTTCGAGCTCTGCTTGGATGGATGGAGGCGAGTGCCGTTTTTGGAATGGTTTTCATCTGTATACTGATGTGGTCCATTATCTTCGTTTTCTACTGTCTTTGCGACTGTCTGGCAACCTGGGAGAGTCCGTGTACACCGGCAACCGAACCGAACAGATTTAGACGGCACAACTCGCCGACCAACTTTGACAGCAAAAGACCGCTGTTGTTGGCTACTGTAAAGGAGGATAAACGCAAAATGAAATACCAATACCGTAGCGCTGTGATTGACAACTGCCTTGCTGTTGAAATGGTTTAGAAGTACAGGGTGTAGGTGTAGGGATGAACCAATATCGGAAATGCCAATACCCAATATCAAGACCACAATACCCGAATACTTTTCAGAATGGACGCAAAAAAATTTTGGAATTTGTGTAAGTACTGTTTTTAAAGCTCATAAAGTCCTTCTAAATCGATTTAATTGTCAAAAAGACATTGTGAAGCTATGGAAAACGGTTAGAGAATTATTTCAATGAGTGAAATGCGCTGAAAATATTGTGTTCACTATATGTCTGTCTGTAGTAATCAAGGTAATCTGGACTCATATTATTCAACGAAAAATCCTTTTCAAATAAAGTTTGCAAAAAGCCAAAAACTCTTCAAAATATCTACTGTAAAATATTATTGGGCATTGGGGGTAAAACCCATATCGAAAATACCCAATAAACCCAATACTCAATACCCAATATATTGTTTCATCTCTAACAGGGTGGCCTGTTTATCTGTCCCGGGTTCGGGTTTGCTCTAACTTTTGTCATTCTCAATCAATTTTGGCTGAAATTTAAACGGTTGGCTGTTTACCTATCCGAGGCCAGGGTCTTGATGGTTTGCTATGCAAAAATGCTACAGGGTGTGTCAGAAAATGTACACATTTCTTTTTGCTGTCATTTCGGTAAATTTTGACCAAATGGGCTCAAATTTGAAATACAGGTGCCAACAAGGTAGAAGGTAGAGGAGATTTTGTGTTTTAAAGCTTGGTGTACCAGGCTGGAGCCTGAGAAATTGAAGAATAAGCGAAATTTGTTAATTTCAATGACTATAGGAAGGAACCGCGTTAAAAATGAAACCTTTTCTTTTTGTTAGCATTTCCGCAAACGTTCTCCAAATAACCTGAAATTTGAAGAAACTCTGCAAAACTCTAGGATATTTTATGTGTTAAAATTTCATGCATTGAGATTGTCGTAGTCTTGAGAAAACAAAGATTTCTTGAACATCTGTTTTTTGAATGAGCAGAACAAAAAATTATCTTCAGGGTAATCCTTATTCTCCCAAGACTACGTTAATCGCAATGCATGAACTTTTTACACATGAAATATCCCTGAGTTTTACACAGTTTCTTCAAATCTGTGTTATCCTATGTACAGGAGTTATCCTATCCTATCTGTGTTACAGGAGAAATGGTATAGATTTGAATTTTATCAGAAATAAAAACCGTAGAACAATCAATTAACCGGGAAATCGCGGAAGTCGAGGGCCACTGAACAAATTAGTCAGTCCACTTCCACTTCCAGAGGCAAAATTGCCCACTCTTCCAACCAGCAATTCGCTTATGCCTGAACCTCCTCCGCCAGCTATGCTGGCTGCTTGTTTGCAACCTTCCTTGGCGATGTGCGTTTGTATTCCACGATCGGCCATCTGCTTTACTGTCACGATGTCGAACCTATAAAAAGCAAGTACAATGTAAGTACTAAAACAGTACTTCGTGTAAAATAGGTCAGGGTATAAGTCGATAACACGTGTGCGGGTAGAAAACTCTTAAAGTAGGTCAAATGAATGCCCGCCCACTTTTTCTGTAAAGTAGGTCAATGTAAAATGGATAAAGACTCGATAGTTGTTTTAAAGTAGGTCAGAAGACGGTTTAGGCCGCAAAGCCACTGTGCGCCTGCTCACACGTTCATCCACTAGGCGGGGCACGTTTCTTGTCGCAGAGTTGGTCATCGGCGTAAAGCTCAACCCAGGCCACCAAAAGCTGGTGACAGCTAGTAGGTAAATGGGAACCGACTGGATCTGCCGTTGCACCTGGGAGCCATACAGTCTCTTCCTGCTCTATAGCAGTTGGCTACTCCTAATCTGAAAGGACAAAAAGCAACGACAACGACAACGACAACAATGACAGCAGCCGAAAGCATGCATGGAGAAAGATGAAGGGAGACGTCTTGGCGCGCTAGAAGTGATCAACCAGCTCAAACCAGGGACTTGCTGTTAGGCCGCTCTCTTGGTGGACCGACCTCCCAGCGCTGGAACGAACTGGAAGATGCATTCTGATCGAGGAGTTCTGGAAGCTAGTGACTGGGCAGTAAAAGGGGGCGATACAGTACGCTTGACATACATACGGACCACAAGGTCTGATCTAGTGATGTAAAATTATGGAATTTGAATTTCAATTCAATTACAATTAAATTATGGGCTCAGTTTTTAATTTCAATTAAATTAAATTAAATTAATTGAAATAGTTTTCCATTATTTTCAATTACAATTATATTTTCAATTAAATTATGGAACCTTGGAAAATTTCAATTATGAATTTTTTTAAAATTATTTATCATTTTTTTAAAATTGGTGCATTTTTGCTGTTAAAAAACCAAGAACTTCGAAAAAACGTCCCTGTAAAAGCTTAGAGACAGCAGGTTAGCCTGCTGCCCAACCAGGCGGGAAAATTTTAAAAAGTTTCCTTTTAAAACGCATAGAATGGCATTCTGGGGAAAATTTACAGTTAGTTCGTTATTATATATCAGTACATAATCTGAACGTTTTCAGCATTTTTGAGCAAAATCACTTCCTAGGTGCCTTCGGCAAAAAGGTGGTGTCAGTCAACCCACCATACATAAAACATTACAAAACAAAGTAGGATCAGTATAAGCCGGCACAGTTGGTTCAGTTCAGTGGTTTAGGCCGCAAAGCCATTGTGCGCGTGGTTGTGCGTTCATCCACTCGGCGAGGCAAGTTTCTTGTCGCAAAGTAAACAAGTTGTCGGTGGTCGGCACAAAGCCCAACCCAGGCCACCAAAAGCTGGTGACAGCGAGTAGGAAAATGGGAACCGACTGAAGCTGCCTACGCACCTAAAGCTACAAAAGCAACCACACATGTGTTAGGACAAACGGGAACGGGGACAGCTAAAACTCAGACCCGCCCAGGCCAACATCGAGCATGTGTGCCTGTTAGTAGTGAAGGCAGTGAAGGAAGGATAGGATGTGGCTGTGCGTGATGGCAGTGTGGCTTATTTCAGGGGCGGCGGCCCCGCCCGGACAATCCATCCATCCATCCGAGTTCAGTATGCAGAAGTGACAAACCCTTACTACGTTTTTGTTTGACGTCATTCTCTAATACTCCAATACCCTCTAATACTTACTCATTTCTGTACATTCACCACAGGAAATAATTGAAAATATAATTGAAATTCCAGGCTAATTTCAATTAAATTACAATTAAATTATGGCCCAACTTTTGAATTTCAATTAAATTAAATTAATTGAATTGAAATTAAAAACGGGCCAATTATGCGAATTTCAATTACAATTAAATTAATTTTTTACATCACTAGTCTGATCGTTCGGTCCCCCTCACTTCATATCATATGGTATGGCTGCCCGCCTGCCCGCCCACATGTACACCGCTTGGAGAGTGTAAAATAGGTGAGTGTAAAAATCGATAAAAAGGTGTGAGCGCAAAAGAGAAAACTGATATTTGAGCGGAAGATTAGAAAGAAAAATTAAGAACTACTTTGTAGTTCCTTCCAAGAAGTCGCACATCATTTTGGCCACTTGTCTACAGGCATCTTGTTCAGTTTGCAGTGCGCTTTCGCATTGGGACTGGATGGCGTCTGAGACTCTGGTATTTCCGGTCATTAAAGAAGTCATTTCATCCCAGGCGTTCTTTTGCTCTTTCTTCTTGCAGATTTTCAGGTCTTTAAACAAGTTCTCCCCTCTTTTAGTCATGAACTTTTCTATGAACGGATTCCCTGATACCAAAGGACTGGTTTGCATTTTGGCTTCGAAGTCCTCCTGAAGTTGGCGAAATGGTCTGCTGAGACATTCTAAAATGCAATAGTTTATGCGTAATCCGATAATAAACAAATCGGTCGGTCGGTCGGTCGGTCGGTCGGTCGGTCGGTCGGTCGGTCGGTCGGTCGGTCGGTCGGTCGGTCGGTCGGTCGGTCGGTCGGTCGGTCGGTCGGTCGGTCGGTCGGTCGGTCGGTCGGTCGGTCGGTCGGTCGGTCGGTCGGTCGGTCGGTCGGTCGGTCGGTCGGTCGGTCGGTCTAACACATACCGCTTTCCGAGTCTCTTTCATTCCGGGCTAGAAGTGACTCGAGCTCGTCTTGAAGCGCTATTTGGTCGGCTAAAATAGGACAACAATATAACAGACTAGCCAAAGTCGATATCAGACCCGTAGGAACATGTCGAAAAGGATTCCTTAGTGTGTGTACACAGGCTGCATACGTAATCACAAGTTGAACAGACAAAAACATCGCTGACATTGGACTAACGGAACAAACGTCAAAAATACTCCCTCTCTCTCAAAATGTTCTTAATTTTCTCGTCTATTCTAAGGGAGGGAAAAACCAGTTTTCTGCCTGCGGGGTGTAAGACTCGAAACTCTACAATGACATAATTTGAATAGAAGTCGTAATTTGATTGTCAGGCACAGAGATGCTTACTGCGCATTTATCCCAAGTAATAAATAAACAGAAGCATAAAACATCACTAAAGCCATTCATGTAACCGGTCAGCCGCTGCAGAGGGAGGGGTGGGGAGGGTTTGACCCGAAATTCTAGGGAGGGGGTTGGACACTAAAAAACGCTCAAAAGCACAAAAAAATACGCAATCTTCAGGTAAAAGTTGTAAAGAAATAATGCTAATTTGAGCACAAATACAGCTAAAAAGTGCTGATTTACAGGCGATTTCCAAAAATCGCAAAAGTTTGCTCAGAACATTACTTGCCGGAAAATCGAAGGGTGGGGGTTGGAAAAAATCGTCTCGGGGGTCTCCGATCGGGGGTGTCTGGCCTAAGTCGGGTGGGGGCAGACCCCGGACCAGGGATGGATATTTTTCCAAAAAACCTCGGCCTGTATTTTTCCAGTTTTTTTCGGTTTTTTCTCAAAATCACGAAAAAACTCCAGCTCAAGTTCTGAGTACCCTAGTCTGGTTCTATGATTCCTAACGCGTTCTAGCGCCTTCCTGAGTCTTTTCAGAAACAGAATTGCATAGGGTACCCCTCCAGATAGCGTACCCGGGGTACACTAACTGGCACTTAGTGCCGGATTGTGTACCCGGGGTACACAATTTGGAGACAGGTTTTATGTCATCGATGTCAAAAATTTTCAACATTACGGTAGCTTTAAAGCAGGTCTACATCTATTTTTGCTCATTTTCAATAGTTTTTACTGACACAAAACTGACAAGAATGAAAAATTTGGCCAACCACTCTCATTTACATGGCAGAAACAGTAATCTTGACTGCAAAATTGCATTTTTATTCAGAAATCGTGAAAACAAACAGTTAAACGTGATTTCACTAAGTGCCAATTAGTGTACCGGGTACACTAACAGGATTTAACTTTTGTTGAAAATGCTAAGTGCTGGTTAGTGTACCCGGGTACCCAATGCAGCACTCTCCGGTACAGTATGCGAACAAGAAAAAATGACAGTACTGCACGTACTGCACTTTTATCGGGGGGGGGGGGGGTAAACGGAAAACGACGTCGCCTAGGCGGGAGGGGGTCTCCAGAAACGACGCAGGGCGATTTTGGGGGAGGGGGGTCCGAAAAATCGGGATTTTGGAACGACGTCGTTTATGGACGGCCCCTTACAAATGTGAAAAAAGACAGTTGAATAATAATTGTACAAGACAAATATCACGGTGACAACTTTGAAATATAAAAAAGCGAAAATTTGCGCTAGAAAAACAAATCATTTGTATATCAACAAGGCTGTGTTGTATGTGTATATTGAATATCGCCTCAGTTGTCCGTTTGTATATGTACAGTGGCGGCCAAAAGTTTGGACGCACCCCCAAAATTTTCAGTTTTCCGTTAATAACACCTGTTCTGTTTGCAGTTTGCGGATGAAGTTGTGTGCTAAGTTTGTGTATAGTAGTCCTGCATAACTTGAAACCATATGGTCTTCGGTCCCCCACACGTTGCTGTAGTATGAGTCCATTTTCCAAAGACCCCAGAAAAATGGGTGGACAAAAGTTTGGACGCACCAACTGATTTTTTAAAAAAACGGAGCAACCTGCAACAATAAAGAACAAGCAAGAATGAAACATGTATTTAGGCGACTAGCACTTTGTTAGGAAGCCACAAGACTTGACCACAACTGCACAGCGCTTGGGCTTAGAGTTGACTAGTTTCTGGCACACAGACTGGGGATTACAAAGCCAAAATTCGGTGATGGCAGTTTCCAGATCGGACAGATCTAGGGGTGCTTTACTGATAACGTCTCTCTGGACATATCTTCACAAATTTTCGATTGGATTCAGGTCAGGTGACTGAGCAGGCCGGTCCAAAACTGCGACTTTGTAGTTAGCGAACCACTGTTTGACTGACCTCGCCGTGTGTTCGGGGTCATTATCCTGTTGAAACAGCCAATTCAGCCCGAGGTTCTGTTCTACATATGAGAGCATGATGTCTACCTACATGTTGGTGTAGACGGTTTTAGCCATGATCCTATGGATACAACAAATGGGCCCTGGGCCATTCATTGGGAAAGAAGTCCACATCATAATGCTACCGCCTCCTCACTTTACAATGCTCTGCACAGTCTGGTCGGAATTCCTCGCCCGCAAACGGTTTGACATATTAGCCGGCCATCGCTTCCGCACCGATTCCACTTCTTTTCGTCCCTCCAGAAAACCTTGGAACCAATCTACAATGGTTCAATGTAAGTGGGCCTTTGCCCACAGGAACCGTTTTTGCGGTCACAAAAGTTGATAGGTGTTTTTTTCCTTGCGATGCAACAACTCAACCCTTTTCGCAGTAGAATTCGGTGTGGGGTTCATGCAGAGATGCTTTGACCACAGGCGGCCTCGATTTGCTCTGTTACCTTATGAGCAGTCTTATGCCGATCAACTAGACATCTCGTCACAAGGACCCATTCCTGCCATGTTGTATGCGATTTCGGTTGACTGGTCCGTTTCCGATTGACGTTTGAACCGGTTTCAGAGAGGAGGACTAAGGCAGAATGAACACCTATTTCCAGAACACCCGACTTGTCTGGCTATCTGAGATTAGAGAGACCACTCTGTCTCAGCGCAAGGACGAGAACCCTCTTTAGTTGAATAAGTTGGTTGGACTGAGCCATCCTCCAAACTGCCGCTAAATTGCAATAAAAAGAAGACTAAATAGCAGCTACACATATTAACGGCCGCTAGGTTCCCTACAAAACATCTGGAAAGCAAAAAATCAAGATAATCATAGGTGCGTCCAAACTTTTGTCCACCCATTTTTCAGTGGTCCTTCGAAAATTGATTCATGCTACAGCAACATGAGGGGGACTGAACACCATATGGTTTCAGGTTATGTAGGGGTACTATGCACAAACATAGCACGCAACTTCATCCGCAAGCTGCAAACAGAACAAGTGTTATTAACAGAAAACTGAAAATTTTGGGGGTGCGTCCAAACTTTTGGCCGCCACTGTATATCCAAAAGATTTGTATATATTTTTTACAAGTTTGTATATGTATAATTGGATATGCAAACCCACACTAGTAGCAACCGCAAATCTCAAACGATTTGTATGCAATTTGTATTTAAACGAAGGATAAATAAATTCTTAAGAGGGTGCTTGCTGCAAGTTTTGCTAAGATGTTCTGCTTAGTTCCTGATCCTGAGATATTTGCTCCCAAAGTCAAAAGACAGATTTTGGCAATTGCCAAGAGCAATATTCTCTTGCGCTTCTCATAATAAAACAGATTCCTACTGCCGTGGGCTACCGTTGTCAAGTAAATTAGTTTAGTAATCTACTTACTTTTTAATTTACTTGCACCTCCACAAAATAATTTACTTACTTTTTAATTTACTTTGACCGATTTACCAACAATTTAATTTGATTTTAATTTACTTTCAACTTCTAATTAAATTCTAATTTACTTCTCTATGCAAAAAATTGCCGAAAATACCACAAAATCACCAAATATCTGAGTATGGATTTCTAGTAAACTGATGGCACTATGAATCTAACTCCATCCTTTTGTTAAGCTTCATGTTTTTGGTAAAATCAGTTGTTCAAAAATGCATTATAATTATTTTTTCTAGGAGCAAAGCAACAGATGTAAAGCTTTGGCTACACTAACTTATGGACAGACCGGGATTTGATGAAACAAAGGCTTTTCATGCATCAGTGCATACATGTATCAGGGGTCTGGGGGTTTGCCCTCACTCGACTTAGGCCAGACCCCCGGATGGGGACCCCCGAGACGATTTTCCCGACATCCCTCCAATTTGCTGGCATGTAATTTGTTGAGCAAATTTTTGCAATTTTTTACAATTTCAGTCACAAAAATAGCCAAAATAGCCTGCAAAACAGCACTTTTTAGCTGTATTTCAGCCCAAATTAGAGATTTTTGACGATTTTTAGCCGAAAAATTACGATTTTTTCCGATTTTTGAGGGTTTTTATTGCCCAACCCCTCCCAAAATTTGGGCTCAGATCCCACGGTCGGCGCCAGACCCCCAATCCAATCCCCTCCCCCTTCGGCAGATGACCTGTGATGTATGTGATGGTTGCACGACAACTGTAGCTTCACATTCTATACGTAGTATAGGATTCCAATTAAGATTTCAGAGAAAATTGTGTTGAATGATCTGCTGCATTGCAGCTGGGTTTCCATTCTCAACAGTGAGAGCATATGTACCTTCTGTGGTTAAATAGACAGAAAAGGCACAGAATCACACAAAAGTAACATGCGAGAGCCAAGACTACCGCAGATCGAATAGTCAATGAAGCAAATTACAAGTTAGAAGTAAATTGAAAGTAAATTTTTCAGGCTTTTCGATCTAATTTAATTTACTTTTTACTTGCTTCGCCATTTTCCTCAGAGATTTAATTTTATTTTAATTTACTTGCCACTTAATTTACTCTTCGGAAGTAAATTATTTTCGAATTTAATTTAATTTTAATTTTAATTTACTTGACAACGGTACCGTGGGCTAACGATCGCTTAATTAGGCTCACGACTCTTACCCGCAGCGTAGTTGTGTCGGAAATTGGCGACAACTTCCCATCGGTTGGTAATAGTTCCAAAAGCCACTGTCCAAACACAAGTTTGTGTCAACAGATATAAACTACGGTCCGATCAGGAACCGATGTTTCCGTACCACCTTAGGCTGCGAATCCATATTACCAAAAAGGAAGGCAATTTGGTTTCTTCGCGCCGTTCGCGGCAGCGAGCAGGGCTGAGGCGCTGAAGTTAGTGCAATTGGCAGAAATTCTTCCAGCTGCTATGCTTGTTCAATACGTTCCGGTCTTTCAACTCACATCTCTTTTGTACTGTTATTTTAATATATTAATATTAAAATAAAACTATTATTAATAGTGCCATTTTAATAGTATTAAATCTATATTAATATTAAAATAGAGTGCCTACTATTATATTAAATTAAATTAAAAATACAAAGAGGGGCTGAATATTAAAATTTATTTTTAATAGTATTTTAATAGCATTTTAATAGTTTGACCTTGTTTGACAATGAAGGAGTTAACTACA
>JASANB010007905.1:0-98751 GCA_030248155.1 Sabatieria punctata
ACACACAATACGCATACACATATTCGTTGTCAGTTGTCTTGCGTTTGTAGTATTGCATGTTTTGTACTCATATACGTACGTAGCAGGTGTGCATATATTGAGCTATTTGGCCGTCAGTCGTTAATCTAATGCCTTACGGAGTTTTTAAGACAGCTCGGTTCTGGCCGCTTGTGGGCCTTTATGTTATCTGGCAGGGTGTGCGTGTGAGAGAGTGTAAAGCTCTGGTAAAGCCCTGTAGTACGTTCGGACCCTCACAATCTGCACAATTCGGCTCGTTTGTTTGCTACATTCGTCTTTCGAGCTAGACTGTAAACCCCAAACCCCTAGTACATGTAAGTTTAAGATTGTTGATTTACCGAAGGATGACTTTTTTGCCTTTGCTTGCGCCAGCTGCTCCGACTAGAGGTGATAAGCAAAAATTATGTAACGCATACACGTATTGAGCTGCGCAAAAAGTTCTTCGCCAGTCGGGTTGTCCCCTTGCGAAACAGCCTTCCATCTAATATTGTAGACGATCGGTTCTCAAACTTACGTTCGAAACTGGCCAAATTGGATGGATCTATGAAGCTTTTTGACTGGGAGGGCTTTCGAGCCAGTCACTTAGAAGTACGACATGCTGTGCTGTGTGTTGAATAAACTTTCAAACTTTCTTTCAAACCAATGAAAATATTGTAATCCTATCAAATCTCATTCGTTCCCCTTATTTGCATTTGATGATAGTATTGCCAATATAACTGTACGGGGTGCACTTCTTGCATGACACTTTACAATCGTTTGCCGTCGATTGGTCCTGGCACTCTCCATTAGCTGCCAACTGTGCGCATTCATCCATGTTGTCAAAGCAGCCTAAAAACCGTTCAGATACTATGTTAATCTATAAATGTTCAAAATAGCAAATTTTTTCACTAAAATCGTACTTCTTAAAAGCTTGTCTCTATGTAAATACTACCAGAGAGTGTTGAATAGAGTACCCCCAAATAGTGTACCCGGGTAATTAGTGCTAATTAGTGTATCCCGCCCGGGTACTCTATTTGGAGACAGGTTTTATTGCAATGACCCCTGAATTTGGCTATATTATGGTAGCCAACAGTAACTGAAAACTTTGCAATACTGCCATTTTCTGGAGTCTATATTACGGTTGGACGCATATATGCAATATGCAATATCAAACAATGCATATATGCATGGTTTTTGGCATGCATATATGCATATGCAATATCATATGCATGCAAAATTCCAATATGCAATAGTCATATGCAAATTGACCCTGATATCAAAATTTTGCATATTTTTAGTTTGCATATTTTTGTCAAAGGTGTCGCCGACTTTTCGTCCTGTATACTTATGTTCTGAAGAACGTTAAACTATTCAATTACAGTGTTGGCAATAAATAAGACCGCCTGGCCATTTTTCGAGTTTTTTTGAATAACTCCAAATCGCCGCCATTCTGTCAATTTTCATCCGAATGAAAAGATTTTTGGCACGATTATTATTTATTGTTAAGAGTTTGTTTTGGCCAAATCCAAACCTAGTCTTCTATAGCCTTGAGTTATGCCCTTCCGAAATCAATGGACCCGAATTTTCAGACGTCAATTTTGAACGTAAATATCTCAAGAACCCTTCATCGGATCTTTCCCAAGTTTTGCAGGTTAACCAATCTTTATATGGAGTTAAGAACCTGAAGGGCTCAGTTTTCTCACACAACCGGTTAAAATCTGGCGGATTTTTCCTTTCAGTCAAGGTGAAAAATTAGCATTGTCAAAAATGAGGGTGGTGCCCTCTAAACATAAAGCACAGTTGTATAGCCTAATTTAGGTGTTTATTGTGTTTCTTTAGTTGAGGCGATTGCAATCCATGACCCCAGTAGTTCGTATAACCCTGATTTCTGTGCAAAGGATAACACCTTCATTTTTGACAATGCTAATTTTTCACCTTGACTGAAAGGAAAAATCCGCCAGATTTTAACCGGTTGTGTGAGAAAGCTGAGCTCTTCAGATTCTTAACTCCATATAAAGATTGGTTAACTTGCAAAATTTGGGAATGATCCGATGAAGGGTTCTTGAGATATTGACGTTCAAAATTGACGTCTGAAAATTCGGGTCAGTTCATTTCCAAAGGGCATAACTACAAGCTACAGAAGGCTAGCAGGCTAGGACTTGGCCAAAACAAACTATTGACAAAAATAATAATACTAATGTGATACAATGAACATCACAAAACAGCCAAACAGACTGGATTTCTGTGTTTAGGATAGTTGCCATGGTTTTGCTAATTTTTCATTAAATTAAAAATAAAAAAATCTAAAATAAAAAAAACCATTATTGAGGCAAGTTTATACTGTAAATCTGTACTTTACAGAGATCAAAGAGTCTCTTTCCACTTGCAGAATGGAGATGAATGGCTTGAGACTCTAAGCTCAACTCGCAAAGAGTGGAAATCTCAAATGAGATTTTTCAAATTCAAAATTTTTTTGTTTGTAAAACTAGGACAGGTCTACCAAACGGCTAAGTATACCACATTATAGAGAACAAATTTGAACATGCAAACAATATTTAGCCAAAAGTCTGTGATGTCAACCATTTTTATCAAAAAATTACGAAATTAGCTGAACTTTCATGCCGAACTGTGTTGCCCCTCTTGTTTTTTCTAGATGAGGTCTGTATCTGTAAAATAGATATGCCTAATATACATTATGCTAAAGATTGCATAGACATTCCAACCAAACTCGAAAATGCTTGGAAAACGTCCGGTTATCAATTTCTAGCCGCCGTGATAAAATATGCAAATATGCAAAAAATATGTACATATCTCATTTTTGCATGCATATGATATATGCAATATCAATATGCACTAGAGATTGCATGCATATATTCATATGCAATATCATATGCATCGCAAAAACCCGATTTCATCCAACCATAGTCTATATAAACCACAAAACGAGTCTGATAGTTTTCAGGTTTCTTATGCTAAAATGCGCATTTTAGTACGATTGAATAGAATAGGAAACTGTTCCATCGAAGAAACTCTTGAAATCAGGAAAGTTTTTATGTGAAATACTTCTAAATTAGAGGAAGTTTTTCGAGCCAACGGCTTTTTGCAAAATTCCAATTAGTGTGATTTCGTTTTTGTTGGCCAAACTCCTAAATGCCATTAGTGTAAATTTGTTAGAATAAAAGAAAATGAACTAACAGTTTTCAATAGACGAGTTTCAAATTCTGAACATCTATCTAGGTTTAGGCTATTTTCTTGTCATTCAACCAAGTCTACCTCCAGATTTTGGAGCACCATCGCACAGTCCCTGTTCGCAAGCGCCAGAGCAATCAGAACATGTCTCTCCTTCTTCATAGATTGGGATGTCACTCATCAGAGGTTCTGACAATCCGCTCTGCGGGTCAGGGCCCAAATAGCGACAGATCACGAGGGTGATCTTCATTTGGACAGTTCTAAATATTCATGCATTTTCTGAACGCTGTTGCAATAATATACAGGACAGGGTCCGTTAAAAACCCCCGCAATCTCTAATCTCAGCCGATTTGAATGAATCTTTTTTGAATAAACTAGTCTGTGGGATGTAGTGTAAATAGTACAATGTATGCGGATGTTTATTTGAAGCGTTCAGACGAAGAAATGCCTCAGTCCATAAATAATGGAAACGAGAAAACGGCGTTCAAAGTTTTCGGTCAGCCTAAATAAATTGTGCAAATTTCTATGCCCTAAATAGCCATGGGTAGGGGTAGGGGTACCGTAAATGGTGCCAGTACACTACCCTAGGTACCGGTACGATATATATGGTGTCGGTACCATAAACGGCGTTAAGTGCCTGACTGTATTATGCCAAAAGAGGCCCATACCAGTGCTACTCTGCACCTGAGTTTGGGAAACCGTATGTTTTCGGATTTGCATATTTTTTAAAATTTGTGATAGTGGACTTACATAGACTGACAGCTAAGTCCATTTTCACAAAGTTAAAAAAGATCAGAAAGAAAAACAGAGCAGTATCACTAGTAGGCTTGATTGTCCTCCAGAACTCCGGGCTAGCAATGTTGCCATCAATTTTCGGCTTGAAAATAGCGCTACAATAATCAGAATATAAAACCTACGTTGACAGATTCCAGAATAAGGAGCCAAAAGGTGGCCCGAAAAAATGTTTGTCTTAAAAAGCGGCATGGGGCCGTTCATAAACGACGTCGTTCCAAAATCCCGATTTTTCGGACCCCCCCTCCCCCCAAAATCGCCCTGCGTCGTTTCTTGGGAACCCCCCCCCCTATGGCGATGTCGTTTTCGGTTTACCCCCCCCCCCCCCAATAAAAGGGCAGTAGATACAGTACTGTCACGTTTTTTTGTTACCATACTGCGCAATCAATAGAATAAATCCCTACAACCACTCTGGAAAGCTTTTCTGTATGCAGAAACGTTTGACAGAATGTGCATAAATCGAAAATAATGTAATTGAAGTACCCAAAAAATTCATAAAAAAGCGACGTCGTTTTTTGCTAACCCCCTCCCCCTCCTGGTGCGTCGTCTATCGTCGCATTTCAGCCGACCCCCCCTCCCCCCCTCTGGAACGACGTCGTTTATGAACGGCCCCCATTCGACCAACAACAAAGTTCCTTAAACTAGTCTATCGGTACTCTAAAGCCCCCGATTTTTAAGTGTATGTAAACACTGACTATTGAATGAGAAATTTGATTTCAAAATTATACCCCCTTAGTGAATGATGGGAAATTTTGTGATTTTCAGCCGTTAGATAATTTACTACAGAACCCCTAGGCGTACGCTACCGTTCTTGCCACCATTCTGTAGCTTAAGCATAGCGCTACAATAATTTGAAATATAAAACATATTTTGGAGATTACAGATAAGCAAGCTATTGGAGCCGGAACGGGTTCGCAAAATTTTTTTATTCAAAAACGCAATTCCACCAATGCTACTTAAAGTAGCCCAAAATTACTCTAAACCCTGGATTTTTAAGTCTAAAATTCCGATTACTAAACCAGAACATCGAATTCGAAATTTTGATCTAATAGTTTTAACTGCGAGTGCACATAAGAAATGTCAAACGCCTGAAACACATGTAAAGTAGATTGTAGATAGAAAGTACGGTTTTTGCATATTTCCTCATATGGAAGATTATTGCATTTTTTGTCATTTTCACCACAAAATTAGTTTTTTGCCAATAACTCTTTAACCAATCGTCCAAATCCAGCAAATATGCAAAAACCGCCTTGCAGGTGACTGTTTCTACTCTTATACTATACCAAAAAGCACCACTTGGTCCAAATCCCTGAAATATGTAGCGAAGCAAGAAGCACGCGTTTACTCGATACAATACAATGACAATAGGAATCCAAAGGCTGAGTATAAATCTTTCATCACTCCCCCTTGGACGAGAGTCGAACCCTGGCCACATCTGCGCCTGACGATCGTCCGGAATCACAGGAAACAGGAGAGGAACAGAGACTATAGGGGAAGACGTTGACAGCGCAATCGGACCAGTCAAATGGATCAGGGGTGACATTAAAATGGACTTCATCGCCAGGAAGTAATTGTGGAGCCGAATGAGAGGAATGTGGAGAGAGCACAGATGTGTGAACGAAACAGTCTTGGTTAGCATCGGAGTGCGTAATGAAACCGTAGCCAATGAGAGCATTAAACCATTTGACGGTGCTGGAAGCTCGTGAAATGATAGGTGAGGAACAGTGATTGGTAAACTTGGAAGTAGGGCGCACATAAGAACGAGGTGACTTGAGCACAAGGTGACGAACGGCCGGTTGAACTGGAGATACAGGAGCAGCCTTGGCAGGAGTAGACTTGGTAGGAGAGGCGGGTTGTGAACGACAGTGATGGGCAACGTGGCCGACTTTGCTGCAGCTGTGACAGGGCCGAGGTGACTCTGGGAGGGGAACTGGTGGACGTGCCTGGCTTTGGAACCGAAGAGGGAGATGAATGAAAATTGAGAGAATTGTTGATCGCCTGCTCAGTGTTGTAATACTTGACTGCTTCTGTAGTGACCCAGTAGATGTCATGAGGCTGGGCGGGATCGGATAGGTGATGAACCATGTGCTTCTTGAAACGGTAGGGGAGGGGAGGAGGTTGACAAACGCGGCAGCTGCGATACTCTCGGCAGAAGGAAGGCAGGCAAGTTCAGACTTGAAGTGGTTGGCGAGCTTGACCACATCTGGATTTGGCGGCTGATGAAGGAGTGTGAGAGCAGCTTGGATGGAGACTCAGCTGGTTGTAGGAGAGGCTCGAGATTAGAGAGTGCAGCATTAATAGTTGTAGTCTGAGCATCGGAGAGGGAATGGAACTGTTGACAAGCAGGAGTATCGATTGCATCTTCCAGCACTCTATGTCACAGGAGACCAGATTGGTGCACAAAGGAGGTGACGTCAGCGGACCAATGAGTGAAGGAGATGTCGTTAGTGGATTGGTTGAAACGGTAGATGGTTGGTTGCGGAAGAGTGACAGTGAGGCGGGGTTGAGCAGGAGGCGGACGTTCTTGTAGAGTTGTAAGAAGGCGTTCACAACGATCAGCCTGTTGTTGCAAGAGAGGTTGTAGTCGCTCCTCATGCCGTTGGTTCTCTGTCTCATACCATAGTTGTTCTTCTTCATGTTGTCGCTGTCGTTGTTCTTCATATCGTCGGTGTTTTTCTTCTTCATGTTGTTGTTGTTGTTGTTGTTGTTGTTGTTGTTGTTGTTGTTGTTGTTGTTCGCAGCGTTGATGTTGTTCGCGAAAAAGTTGTACAAGATCAGCTGTGGTGTGAAATGAGGAAGGAGCAGTGATTGGAACGCAGGAAGGAGTAACAGGAGGCTTGGTGATGAGATGCAGAAGGAAGAGGCGTCGGTTGAGTAAGAGAATGGTCAGCGTGTTGCACAGGAGAAGTGGTGAAAGAACGGGAACAAGTGACGGGAGTAGGCTCCGACTTGACCTTGGAACGAGTAGGCTTGGTAGTAGAACGAGAGAGGCGGATTGGATTGTGCTTTGGCATCGCACACAACACAACAAAACAATAGTCTCGGAGGCACGCGTTTACTCGATACACAATACAATGACAATAGGAATGCAAAGGCTGAGTATAAATCTTTCAGTAGCTACTACATGATTTTACATTTCTTACGTGCACTGGCTGGCAGTTAAGCAGCCCGATTACTGTATCTTCGAATTGAAGCATCAAATCTGGGGTTTCTTTGCAGGCGTTTGAGAACTCATCTATACTATGTATTAGTGTATCAACCTTCAACTATCTAGGCCAAAGTTTTAATTTTTGGGTCTGAATATTGAGGCTCTTGACTTGGACTTACTGTAGGTCAACCGAATTTCGAGCACTATTGAAAAATTGCGATGCTGTAACTTATGACATAGAATGTTTACAGATGAAATAATTTGTAGTGAACATGTCTGAAGTTAGGGGATTGTGCTGCTGAGTAGAACTCACTTTTTTCAAAAAGAGGACTGAGGCATTTCTTCCTCTGAACGGTTCATTTGTGCTAATGGAAAATCAACCAACTTGTCTTGACATCCGTTTTCATCGCAGACAGTTTCGGTTGTCTTCTGAGGACACAGTTTGACGCCACAACCGACCTTTTCCATTGTATTCCAAGCCATCTATTGTAAGGTACGTAGATAGTCTTACAAATTCATATCAGAAAACGCTTCTTAAATGCTGAACTGTAAGCTAACAGTGGGCAATGACTTACCACAGCGAAATGACCAATTTCGTCTCCCCCTGGAGGATAACCGTACTTGCTGCCAATGAGTTCAGGGTGAGGTTTGAGGAGATCAATCTCTCTGAACCACATCTCAACCGCCTGTTCTGGTGTAAAGGCTGTCGCCAGATTTTCACTTCCACGTTTGAGATTGGGATCTAAATTTTCGACGATGACAGACAGGCTACTAAGACTTATAAAGTTATACCATGTTCGAATATACACTTGTCAGTGTAAGCTTGCGCTTCGGCAGATAGAGAATCGTCCCAGACCAACTTCTTCATGTACCTGCCTTTTGGAGCACCACACTCTTTTCCCAATGCCAATCTGCTGCGGCGCGCATTGTGGGCATCCAAAACTTCCTTATACTCTGGTTTTAGAGCGCCAGAAACAAGCGAAAAACAGACACAGAGTACAGCACAGGCATGCAGTGTCATTCTGGAGGTTGTTTTGAAAATCAAGGGCCGAGCTTTTTAGCTTATATATTGTCAGCCAATGACCCTGTTCTCAATTGATGCCTGCTAAAAATTGGACTGTCCAATTGTATTATTGGTATGTAGTTTAATGACATAGTTTGTAATCTGCCTTTCACAAACAGACAGACTACAGCCCAGACATACTGTGTTTTTATGGAAATTGCTTTGGAAATCAAGGCCTGAGCTTTAGCTTATAAATTGTCAGCCAATGACCCTGTTCTCAATTGATGCCTGCTAAAAATTGGACTGTCCAATTGTATTTGTATGCAGTTTGCATAGTTTGCAAACAAGCTGCCCCTATCGCAAACAGGGACGGAGTAAGTACATAATATGTAATAGCACGCATACATCGACTGAGGGGAGGTAGAATATTCGAATCCTGAGGGGATTGAGGGGATAGCATTGTCAAAAATCTAGCATTCGATGGTGATAAAACTAATTTCACTGACCAGCCACAGTTCATAAGCTTTTTTTGGTAATCGTTGTCAATCGAACGACCGTTACCTTGGTGCGCGTTTAACCAGTTCTTCTCATCTGACAAGCTGATAGGCTAAACGAACACGTTTCTGGAGTTTTAGGATACACACATACTATTCGTAATGACCACAATTTACTCTTTCTAGAAACTTCACAACAACTCGAGAAAATTTAACCGTACTCAACGGCGTTGGTGCGATACGCCGACCGGTGCGATACGCCGACTGATTAGAAAGGTGCGATACGCCGACTAAGAGGTGCGAAACGCCGACTCAATAAACTCCGCCTACAATTAGGTGCGTTACGCCGACTAAAGAGGTGCGAAACGCCGACTGCCCAATGATAGAGGATTTATTGTTTGGGGAGCTCTAGAACTGTCACACGTTCAATCAAGCATGTGCTACCTAGCATAGGTAGACTAAAGTTGCTAAACTTGAATTCGGTGCGTTGGCTTCTAAAGACAGAAAACACGATAAAAAGTTGATGGAATAACCAATTTAGCTTTTGAAATACGAAATCGACTCTTTTCAATCAAATTTTATCAATTCATTTCAAAAACATGAAATCTTTTTACTGCTGCAGCAGTCAATATTTAATGTTTGTGTACTCTCTAGTATTTGCTTATGGAAAGCCATCACAGACCACTACAGAAGTACAGGAAGCTGTACAGTATTGGCTGTAGTTTTGGAAATTGTCCGATTTAAGTGTTTGTTTGAGCAGACGGTCTACCTCAGCTAGCAGATCCGTAGCTAGCTTTCGGTCTCATCTGGAGTTAGCATTGCACATGCCTTACTTTTTCACCTTTCATGCAATAGAGCACCCTTAGCTAAGGCGCACGTTAAAATTCGAAAGGTAACAGTCGCTTTCTGGCTGGTCAGATGGTGGTGGCACGCATGACTAATGAGACGCTAAATTGAAAGTTAGGCACAGCCGCTGTGGCTTAGTGTAGTAATACATATTGATGTTGCCTTAAGCTGAGAGACTGTTTTGGGGATATTCCGTTTTGCTTTTTACACCGCAACACCCAATAATCATTTTAAACCAACATTTTTGAAAAACATTTTCTATAATTCAGTAGTTTTTGGTCCTAGTCTGAAAAATATTTTGGTATTCGACATCGGGCTCTTCAATAGTGGGTATTCGGTTTTCATATTGTTTCATCTTTAATCTATTGTGTTAGCCAGATAAATTACGTACAATGTGTGCCATAAGGAAAGCATTTAAAACTGGCGCCTTCCTACTGTACTGGCAGTCGGCGTATCGCACCTGCAGTCGTCGTATCCCACCTGTCAATCAAGTCGGCGTTTCGCACCGGTCGGCGTATCGCACCTCTTGATGGGCAATTAAGTCGGCGTATCGCACCTGAATCGAGTTAATTTGCTGTCGTGACAGACACCCATCGAACTTTTATCGCGGGAACGCATTCGCGAAGATCCTATCTTAGGCTTTACTGGTGACACACACGCTCGTTACTTCACCAATAAAGTCTCGTTAGCCCTCAGCAGTAGGAATCTGCTTTATTATGAAGTGCAACGGAATTGCTCTTCAACGGAAGTTGGAACGGATGGAATGCAATTGCACTACAGTAGATTGGAGCAAAAATTCTAACTACTGTTGCTTGCTTCTGTGAACGAATAACTGTAAACTCGCGGGGAACAGTCGCACAAATGTTTATTCATCTATTCATCTAGATGTTGGTAAAACGATGAAATTTAGAAGCGCCCATAGCATATTTCAAATAATGGAAGATATACATATGCAAAATACACATTGTAGTACAAGAACGATTAAGTAAAAATAAAAACAGGTTTAGCTAGTAAATTGGGCGGTTACTTCTGTTTTCTATCCTTCGATTGCTTCAATCTGATTAAGAACAAGTTCCTGCCAAACTCGGTATTCGACCGTCTCAGCCAAACTAGGATCGCGCAGCGTCTCGCCCTGAACAGAAACTTAGGAGTCACAGGAGCGACACAACGGTCAAGTCATTGAGGAGGGTACATTACACTGGCACCTTATATGAAAATTGTTTTGGAAATATAGGCTTGCACTTTAGCTTATAAATTATCAGCCAATCAACTTGTTCTCAACTCAACTGATGCCTGCTAATTGGACTGTCTGCTTGTGTTTGTATGTAATTCAATGTTAATATTTTTTTGGGTTGGGGAGGTGGTTCAATTGGGTTGTCCCCTTGTGAAACTGCCTTCCACCTAATATTGTAGCCTCACGATCGGTCTCAAACTTTCGTTTCGAACAGGCCAAATTGGATCTATCAAGTTTTTATCGGGAGGGCTTTCGAGCCAGTCACTTAGAAGTATGTACATACGCATACATGTACATGTAACAGGGGGGTCTTGGGGTCTCCCCGAGACGATTTTTCCAACCCCCCCTCCGATTTTTCTGGCAAGCAATTTTTTGAGCAAATTTTTGCAATTTCAGACACAAAAATTCTCAAAATCGCCTGTGAAACAGCAGTTTTAGCTGTATTTCAGCTCAAACTCGTGATTTTTGACGATTTTTAGCCGAAAATTTGCGATTTTCCGATTTTTAAGTGTTGTTTCGTGCCAAACCCTCCTCCAAAAATTTGTGATCAGATACCCCGCGGCCGGTGCCAGACAGACGGCCAAACATACTGTTAATCAAGGCCTGCCATTTAGCTTATACTGTACATTGTCAGCCAATTAGCTTGTTCTCCATTGATGTCTGCTAAATTGGACACGTCGGCTTGTATTATTGGTATGTAGTTGAATGACAGTTTGTAAACAATCTGTCCCTTTCACACTGTGTTAATAGCACGCAGACATCGGCTGAGGGGAGGTAGAATTTTCGAGTCCTGAGGGGGTTGAGGGAATGGTTCGATTTTTGGCTTATTATTTTTGTCAATATCTATCGTAAAATGCCCGACGGTGATAAAACAAATTTCACTGACCAGCCACAGTTCATAAGCTTTCTTATAATCGTTGTAAATCGACCGATCGTTAGCTTGGTGTGGGTTCGACCAGTTCTTCTCGTCTGATAAGCTGATAGGCTAAACGAACGTTTTCGAGGGTTCAATGTCTAGGGCTTCTAATCGAGAATACGGTATGTACCGGGAATGGGAAAGTATACCTTTTGATGGAGCGAAGACAACCAATCGTTTGTGTCTGCCACGTGTGCCAGTTGCATCTCAAGATCTTTCTGTTCAAAAAAAGAACAGCATTAGAAAGGCAATGGTTTATGTAGAAAGATAGAAGTTGCTTACGTGCAGTGTCTGAATAGAGCGCATATGGTCGGCTAGCACGAACATCTCAGGGTGCATCATGTTTATTGCGAACACTGCGTCGCGCCAGTCAACTCCAAGTGTTCGACAGGCGTACCAGGCCACTACGGCTGCAGAGCTGGAGAACAGAACAGAGTCACAGCAGACGGCAACTGAAATTGTTCGACTGAACCAACAGTACACAGAAAACTACTAGATCACACTACTGTTGTTTGTGTATACACATACACATTTACCATACACAAAAATACACATTGTTTTTTCAATGTGCATACACATACACATACACATACACATTGAAAATTCAGATACACATTACCATACACAAACAGTACTCAAAATGTGTATTTGATCAGCAAAAGTCCATAAAATTTCGAACAGAAACGTAAAATTTTTATGTTTTAGCTGCAGTAATATTACAGTAGATATTCTCATAAAGCCCTCAAATGGCCTAAGTAACTCGATTTCAAAGTTATCCAAGGTTTCAAGCAGCAGACATTGAGAAACTTGATTTTCCTAGCATTTCTGACTGAAAATCGACCAAAAAAATGCATTTTCAGTACAATACACATACACAAATATACAGAAAAATACACATTGTTTTGTTGAATGTGTATACACAAATTACAATACACATTTGAAGGTAAATATGCATACACACACACATACACAAACGGAAAATCCAATACCAAATAACAGTAGATCACACCTAAATTTTAATTTGTTCGCTTGGAAAGGAACAAAGAATAAAAGCGAGTACTTTGTGTTCGTATGTAGGTGTTCGCTGCTCAATTGGAAAAGATGTAATACAGTCAGGCACTTAACGCCGTGTATGGTACTGGCACCATACATGCTACCGGTACCTAGGCTAGTGGCACCATGTATGTGGCACCGGCCATACATGTAACAGGTCATCCGCCGATGGGGGGAGGGGGGGTTGGGGGGGGGGGGGTCTGGCGCCGGCCGGGGGGGGGTCTGAGCCAAAATTTTGGGGGAGGGGGGTAGGCACTAAAAAACGCTCAAAAATCGAAAAAATCGCAATTTTTTGGCTAAAAATTGCCAAAAATCGCTAATTTGGGCTGAAATACAGCTAAAAAGTGCTGTTTTGCAGGCGATTTTGGCAATTTTTGTGTGTGAAATTGTAAATAATTGCAAAAATTTGCTCGAAAATTTACTTGCCAGAAAAATCGGAGGGGGGGGGGGTCGGTGAAATCGTCTCGGGGGGGGGGGGGGTCCCCATCCGGGGGGGTCTGGCCTATTTCGGGTGGGGGGCAGACCCCCCCCAGACCCCCCCTGTTACATGTATGGCACCGGCACTATATTACTCCTACCTTAATGGCCATGTGTGCCAGTAGATATGGTACCACACCACACTACCATATACGTACAATATAATACGAAATCTGAACGTAGTGGTACCATATATGGTACCGGCACAGGTACCGATGCGAAGATATGGGTACCATATATGGTGCCACTAGCCTAGGTACCCGCACCATATATGGTGCCAGTACCATAAATGGCGTTAAAAGTGCCTGACTGTAACACGAATGAAATGGTAACTGAGCAAATGATTACCTATCAATTGGTCGCGATAGATTGGTCGCGAACTTGATTGGTCGCCAGTTTAACTGGCCGCCGCTTAATTGGTCGCCTATGTAACTGAAACTGATCGCCATTTGATTGGTCACTGCATATGAACAAATTGGTACAGTACAATGTAGTTGGGGAATTTTGGAAAGTGGCGACCAATCTAACGGCGAACAGTTGAGCTGGCCACCAATTAATCTCGCGACCAATTGAACGTAAACTGAGCAAAGTGCTAACGGATAAACAGTCTTACCAGGCTTCTTATCCTTTCGTAGTTCTTGCAGATAAAGTGTCTGACTCTCTAGTGAGTCTTCGTTGGTGTAGAACTCGATGTATCGCTCTGATTCGTCTTTCTCCTCATACAACTCCTTCCAACACCAATTGCGTCTCAACTGTTCCCCTTTCCACCGGTCTTCCACAATCACCATCACAGTGGCACTATCTGGCAGCTGTAACGGACTGTACTTCTACTGTACCTACGTACTGTATAGTCTGTAAAAGCTATAAGCTAGGTTTCGCTGTCGAATTGCGAGGGAAGCGGTATGCGTTGCACCTATATGCACGACGCACTGATGCTCCGATTTTTATACCGCGACACCATCCCCACCTGTTAGAACTAACGGTTTCTATTTTTGCACTATGATCAGGTTTTAGGCTCGAACATAGGTTAGGGATTAGGCTTAGGATGAAGTTAGACTAACTTTTTGGTTTAATCTAGTCTTATGTTAATCGGGTAGGTTCTTCGTTTTGTGGTACGGTCAAGTACGGTAGCTAGAGACGAACGGATCTAAGAGAATCGAAAATGTTTGCACAAAACAGAAACCGAGTGGATTCTGAACGGCCTACAATAGAGTACATTGTAAGAACATCTAAACAAACCAAATACCCAATACACGCTCAGCAAATGAACAAGTTTGTACATAGGTATTCTTGACGGTTCCCATTTTCACACCATACATACACTGGGTAAGGTAGTAGTATTTCTTCAAAAAGTACAGTACCTCTCTCAACCGCTTCACGCTATCTTGAATGCCGGCGTCATTTCTCAAAGAGAAGCCAAGAAAGACTGCAGATAACGGCTGCACAGTCTTTCGCAACGAACAGTCCTTCGGCCATTCCCATAGGTACGGACTGGTGAGGTCATTTAGCTAAACTGCGGTACCTCAGATTATATTAGGTCAGTAGCTACTGTACCTGTATCTGCATAAAAAACTCGGAGGCAACACTACTGTCCGTACTGTCTACTGAGATTTTGTCGTCCTAGAACAATCGAACATCTTTTTGTCTGCAGCATGCTTTCTCTCTGTCACACATACATATGTAAGTACGCACACTCTACCTAGGTTTTGCTTCACACACCATGTTCCTTTGGATAAAAAATACGTATGCACGTATGTACCTCCTCGACCAACATCTGCCGTTTGGTGGACTGTTTGTAGGAGTCGGGCGATCTAGCTCGTTTGACCGACCACTTTAGATCACGTCTCTCCTAGAGTAGAACCATTAATTAAACATGCTATAGTTTTAATTAGTGTGTGAACTGTTATTGGTTATTAGGGTTTTGTGCCCCACCTATAAAAGATGTTTAAAGGCGACAGATATTGCGATTGGATTTCTCCGCTATTCTTCGCACTCTAATTTAGACAAATTTTATACTCTAGAAATAGGGAATTTTTGGTCGCCTCAAATCTATTCAGTCAACGACTGAGGGGGCGTGCAAAAAATTACGTAATCCCATGAGGGTACAAGGGTTGCCAAATGGTTACTATTTATTACGGTGGGGGAGGGGGTTGGCGATTTCATTAGGTAATTTTCTAAAGTGCAGAAATCACTGAAATGGCCATAATACTAATAGTTTTTACGTACAGAACATGTATAATGGCTTCTATGTAAAACAAAGACCATACACTAAGAAAATTATCAGTATCTTACTGTATACATGTCGTTTTACATGGAATTGAAAGCAAAAATTTCGGCTCCAACTCCTAACCAAATTATTTCGTAATTATGGGAGGGGGTGAAGAAATTATTACGAGCGATTATCAGGGAGAGGGGTCGGAAAACGGGCAAAAACACGATTACAGTACGTAATTGTTGTTCACCCCTGATCGAAAAGCAGCTCACCTCTCTCTCTAAAAGGAAGTCAAAGGCCGTCACAGCCAGTTTACGAGCCGAATTCGGTCCGATTCTGTGCAGAGGAGCCACTGCCTCCACAGCCTCTCGAATCTCGGCATAGCCCATGTTTTTTAGCCATTTTAGGAGAGTAAACGTCGATTCATCTATGTCGCCTCTCTGAAAACATACACCTAAATGTACAGTACGTGCCACATAGATAAATACAGCATGGATAAAAAGGTCCATCTCATTTTTAACTTTATTCAAACGGTTCCTTCTCGGCCAATTCTTTAACGATTTGGCTCAAATATGTATTCAGCAAAAATTACCAAGATCATTGTCTAGATATTGTACAAGTTTTATGCCAAAATTCTAATTCGTGCTGGTTTTGTGAACGGAAAACTGAGAGAAGAGTCGAGAAGGTCCGCGGAAGTTCTCATGTACATACGTATGCAAACAGTACGACTCCGAATCTTGCAGTAATGATTAGTACAGCTATTGGGCATAACATACTGATTACACAGTCCTCTACTCTATTGTCTTCGTGGTATGCAACTAAGTAATCGGGTAATGTTTATATGAATCACTTACGAGAAAGCTGGGTAGTATCGGACAGCAATCGTCTTTGTCAACGAACTGCCCCAAATCGTCCATAGCGGCAACCGAACTCACCAAATTTGGCTGCTGGGACGTAAAATGCAGAACGGTTTGTTCCGGCTGAAACTTCCTTTAATTTGGAATCCGGAAAAGAACCCCCAACGACATGTATACTTCAGGGGAACGCCAGAACTGTGCATGGTTCTATATAGCAGTTTGGACGAAATCCTGAAAGAATCCTGTGGCAAAAAAGAGTTTTTCGACTTTTCGAAATACCCCTTAAGATCGACCCCATTCACGGGGGCCTGCTGAATCAATCAGCTTACAGTAGACGGTATCCGAAAGCAAAAATACCACAGTGGTGCTGTCTTCTACTAAACACCTATCGATTCATCAGATAAAAAGTATAGGACAGAAAATCTCATGTTCCGCCGTTTTAAGGGGACCTGCCAGTTTTTCTAAAATATGGCTTTTAACTACAGTATAACTACAGTAGCACTGACCTGCGCAGAAAACTCCGACGCAACAGTACTACTATCTGTACTGTCCACTGACATTTTGTCGTCCTGAAACAATCAAACAACTTTGCTCTGCTGTATGCTCTAGTTAGCAGGCATACGTACATGTAGCTAGGTACACTGTAGGTTTGGTTCAGAATTTACCACATTTGACCGTCAAAATACGTACCTCAGTTAAGGATGGTAGTAATGCGTTACCTATGTACGTACCTCGAACAACATCTGCCCCTTAGTGGACTGTTTCTCGGAGTCGGGCGATCTGCCTCGTTTGAGCGACCACTTCGAACAACGTCTCTCCTATAGCAGAGTGATTAATTAAACATGCTATAGTTTTAATTAGAGTGTAAACTGGTATTGGGTATTGGGTTTTTGTGTCCCACTACCGAGAAAATATTTAAGGCGACAGGTATTGGGAATGGCTTTGCAGCTATTTTTCGCACTCTAGTTTTGATATCTAGACAAATTATTGTTTCGTAGATGGCCAATTTTTTGAGAACTCACGGTAAGTGGTCGTCCCAAATCTATTCATAAGACAGTCAAAAAGTAACAGTAACTTGACCTCTCTCTCACAAAGGTATTCGAGTGCCGCCACAGCCAGTTTACGAGCCGAATTCGGTCCGATTCTGTGCTGAGGAGCCACCGCCTCCACTGAACCTCGAATCTCTGCATAGCTGTTGATTTTTAGCCATTTTAGCAGAGTAAATGTCGCTTCATCGATGTCGGCTCTCTGGAAACATACACACACCTTTATACCTATGTATTGTACTTGCCAACGAGTTGAAAATACCGAGTTCCGAGTTACCGAGTTTACCGAGTTTCCCGAGTTTTACCGAGTCTTGCTGGGAACCAAAACGCTACTGCAAATACAGTAGTATTGATTTTCATTGCTTAGGATTCATTTTCATTGTTTCCTGGTTTCTTTTTGCGCACTTTTGTTGTTCTTAGCGCCTCTACCTACTATTATTCAAAAGATTAAACTATAGGTAAAACTAAAAGTACCGGAGTTTTCCACCTATGAGACCCGGGTCTTGTAGGTGGAAAATCTATATTTTACAATTAAAACTCGATGTTCTGCATGAAAAACATGAAATACACCGGTTTTGATCTTTGCAACAACTGACTGTACGTTTAAGTCTGAATAGCTCAGGTTTAAACAAGTTTTGAAAATTTAGGCAGCTTAGAAGCTCCAATATGCTTACAGTAGCTATCTAAAAACCGGGTCTTATAACCGGAGGGGTCTAATAGGTCTTATGTCTTATAGGAGTCATTTTTTAACACTGGAAAAATATTAACAGAAAATTTCCAGCGGACATTTTTGTCCGGAAAAGGAACAAGTCCACTCAGCGGCCGGCCGAGTGTTGATACGCTGCACCATAATTTCCCGACCCCTGCGGTAATTGCGCATGCGCTTTATTGCAGCGCAATATGATTTCTGACGGGGCTATTTAATCTGTCTTTGTAATTTTTTCGGTCCCCATCTAGGGATGGGCACGAAAATTAATTTACGTACTAGTACGAAAATTAAATCGAGAATTTTTAAATTTCGTATCGAATACGAATACGAAAATTAAATACAGCTAATACGAAAATAAATTTTCGTTACGAATTTTAATTTACGTTTCACGTAAAGCTAGCAATAAATCAGCTGAATTGTTAGCAATTTAACGGATTCTAAGCATACAAAAGCATTTTCACTGTAACAATGCAATGTCCAAATCATTTTTGGGGTTGTTGAGCAAGTATTATAGAAGCATTTTTAACTTAGTTTACTTGTTCATCTTGGTACAAGTACTGTCACCGGTTAGTACAATCGCACATACACTTTCTTGAGTCAGTATTTTACAAACACAACGCTTGACTGTCCTCTTAGGGACAATCTCCTGTCTGGCTCAAAGCGCACACTAGACACTACATAGGTACCTGCAATGAACATACAGTATGTATGTGCCATATAAGCATGTAGAAGCATTGCGTTACAAAGATCAAAACACGCTAGCGTTAGCCAGAAATCCAGCTCTAGAATTTGTGAATTCAGATTTAAGGCTTATTTTAATGTTGAAAGGCAAAATTGGGTCCCTACTTGCAGCCTAAATACCTATGGTGAAAATACGAAAATTAATTTTTCTGGCACAAAATGAACTTGTATCGTCGTAACGAAAATTAATTTTCGTACTCGTACAAGTACGAATTAAGCATTTTGATTTTCGTATCGACTAACGAATACGAAAATTAAAATGGCCAAATATTGATTTAACGAATACGAAATTCAAACAGTTCTAATTTTCGTGCCCATCCCTATCATCCCTTCCTTGGTCTACGGCAACATGATAAACGGAAAACAAAGACAAAAAGCTGGCGTATGCAAGCATGTGGCATGTGTACATGACCAAGCTCGTGCGTTGAGGTTAAAATGAAAAAGTTTCACAAATACAAAAAGGCTGATGCATTTCAAAGATATCTTGCAATCTTGCAACTGGACACTTCTTTAAGTTATCGTAATAATTGAAAATCTTAGACAAAATAAGGAATGATTTGCCGTTGTACTGTAGAAAATCAGTAAAATGTTGTGAACGCCATGCTTGCTCACAAATCAGGTTGTGCTGCAATAAAGCGCATGCGCAATTACCGAAGGGGTCGGCAAATTCTGTAGCAGCGCATCGACACTCGGCCGACGGTTGAGCGGCAGATTCCTGCTACTTTCATGTATTCTTGATAAAGTGAATAGCTACTCTATTGCAACTAATCAGCTGCCCGAAAAAGCTAAATCGCTTACGAGAAATCCGGGCAGAATCGGACAAGAATCATCTCTGTCAACCGACTGTGCCAAATGGT
Source organism: Sabatieria punctata (assembly GCA_030248155.1). Taxonomy (NCBI): domain Eukaryota; kingdom Metazoa; phylum Nematoda; class Chromadorea; order Araeolaimida; family Comesomatidae; genus Sabatieria; species Sabatieria punctata. The sequence continues at coordinate 19,572 of JASANB010007905.1, forward strand.
CCATAGAAGCAGTCGAACTCGCCATAACCAGTTTCTGGCAGGTAAAATGCTGTCTGGCACAGAAGGTTCTCAGCCTAACTAAAGTTCCAGTACTGAGCACCTAATTATTTAGGTCCACTTTATGCAAATTTAGTTTTTCTGGCCTTTTAGAGCAAAAAATCCTCTGGTCTTTGCCTAAACCTACCCAGCTGAGAGCGCTTATACTACGTAGGTGTAAGGAGTAGTGGAAGGTGACTGACAACAAGGCTGTAGCGCCTCGAAAGCAGGTGTTTCCTATATAGTTTGGCATTGAATTGCAAATCAGCTCTACCCAAACACTTCTATGTACGGTTGTGTTGTGCTCAAGGAATACACCTGGTCCGGAGTTATTTCATTGCCCTCCCTCGGCAATCTCAAATTAGCCAAAATGACCATTTTTTGCAGTTTTGGTCAGCTCTATAACTTTTGAACTGTTCGACTTATAATAGGCTGTCACTTAACGCCGTTTATGGTACTGCACCTTATATGGTACCCCCAGGTTCGGGCACTGTGGTGGTGCCATATATGGTCCAGTACCATAAACGGCGTTAAGTGCCTGACTGTAATCAATATAAATACCTTTTGAATCCCCATGGTGTTTAGATTCTACGTAGTCACCTAAAAATCGCATTCAGCCCAACTACAGAAAAAGCTGATATTTTTTCGTTGCGCAGATTAGCTTTACCAGGAGGCGCTTGCACAGATTAGCTTACGCAACAGTACACAGTTCGGGCCGTTCTACAACTTCGGTTCTGAGGCAAAAAGCGCCAAAAAAGCACGACCCTACGATCAGACCTGCGCGGTCCATTTCACGACCCCTGATATCGTCAACTCGGACGCTGTGCCTTTCTTTCACTGCCAAGCCACTCCTAGCCATGCTGTTGGGTGCCAGTACTAAGAGAGTGCCTGGCGTTGTGACGTCATGGTGCTGTCAGCTCCCAACGGCCGCCCGGCCAGTGGCACTAAACCGGTATAGGCCTTATTGCTGGTTTCTCAGACAGCCCCTGATCTTCTTTTCCTCCAACACAAGCATGCTTTTAGGGAGCGGCTTTCGGTGCGTAGGCAGATCCAGTCGGTTCCCATTTACCTACTCGCTGTAACCAGCTTTCGGTGGTCTGGGCGGAGCTTTGTGCCGACCACCAACTCTTTGCGGTAAGAAACTTGAGCATGAAGGGGCGACGTCGGTAGGGCACAGTGGCTTTGCGGCCTAAACCACTACACCAACTGAGCCGGCTGGCCCAAAAGCAGTTAGTAAGACTTTTGCTTCGCACAGCAAACAAATACACAATTACGGCGCTTCTATACAGTAGGTAGAATACTTGTTTATTTCTATCAATTGCACATTTCTTTCTGGCATACATTGTAGATAGAAACCAACGGTTTTCAGTTTAGACGAGATAGCACATAGTATAAAGCAGCTGCTCCAATTTTTGTAGCAAACAGAACATTTGACATTTCAAATCGCCAACTGTACTCATAACAAAGACAGCACTTACTGTATGCAGTGACCCAAAACTACGTACACATTGTAGGGCAAGCAAGCAAAGTAAACAAAGCCAGAATACTGAACAGAACTAGGCTAAGGTTGGACTAAAAACAACTAAGAACAAACAGTGTCCTCAGATTCAGCCAAAACACACAGTTGATTGAAAAGAAGCTACTGTACGTAATCAATGGTTCTACTGGAATGTAAAGCGGTCAATCAACTCAGCCCATCTTCAAGTCAGCTCCGCTAGAGATCGTGAGGCTACTGAAACCAAAACTTCTCTGTGTACATGTACATTGTATGTACAATTGGCAACAGGGATTGGGCGGGGGTCTGGCGTCGGCCGGGCCGGGGGAGCGTGGTGCATTTTGAAAATTAGAAACTAGGTAAAGTATTGATAGGTAAAGTTGCCACCTAATAATCATACACGGGCCGGAAAAATCCGGAGACCGGAATATGGAGACCTCGGGGGGGGGGGGGAGGTCCCGAAAAAAGGCAAAAAACCGCCTATTTTGCTCTAAGTAAGCGGAAATTTTCTCCCTCCAGGAGGGTGGTTGGGGAGGGGGTATTGGCCGGCGAGGGGAGGGGAATACCCCACACCCCCGGCCCATGTATGCTAATAATCTAAATAAAATAATACTACTTAAAGTTCTCAGCTAAGGAACTACCGTAAGTAAAGCCCAGAAAAACTAGGCTATAATAGGTAAACCTTAAACACTCAAAATCGGGTCAAAACATGATTTTTTTATATTCAATAGAACCATACATGTAACAGGTTATCCGCCGAAGGGGGAGCAGGGTTGGGGGTCTGGCTCCGGCCGGGTGGAGGGGGGCGGTCTCAGCACAAATTTTTGGAGGGGTTTGGGCACTAAAAACGCTGAAAACTCGTCAAAAATCACTAATTTGGGCTGAAATACAGCTAAAAGCGCTGTTTTACAGGCGATTTTGGCAATTTTTGTGGCTGAAATTGTAAAAAATTACCTGCCAAAAAATCGGGTGGTGGGGGTCTGGCCTAAGTCGGGTGGGGGAACCTTTTTACATGTAGAACGTGACAGAACAGCAACAAAAACAACTAATAAAGCAGTATAGAATGGTTTAGAGTAGATCATAAAGCAGCAGTCTTACTAGAGAACAGATCAGTGAGGCCAGACAACTGCCACTGAAACTGGTTGAGCTGCTTATCCCGAGTAGCTTTGTACCTGCCCCACTGCTCACACGACTCCAGGTACCTTCTATAACAACACCACCCTTTCTATGTTTGTTTGGATAACACTGTCTTCAGACAGCTCAGGACACCCCGCGCTCTTATGAGAGCCCTTTCAATGGAGCGCCCTACCTACCAACATCCTATCCCTTTGCAGTCATAAAGCTGAGGTTCGGTTCCCTTCCCATTTACCTACTGGCCATAGCCGGCTTTCCGTGGTCAGGGTTGGGCTTTACGCCGACTACTTCCAGTCGCTTCAATCGGTTTCCAACCCACAAAACAACCGCTCTCGCAGATGCCGGGGCCGCCGTAAACTGCCCATGACCAAGACGCGACATATCCTTTCTATGTTATGTTGGTTGTCTGTGTTCGCGTGTTTGTGTTTTAGCTCCTGTCGCAGTCTGACGGCACAAAATTTGAACTTGTTTCTATCACCACCCACTTTCAACAGTCAGGCACTTAACGCCGTTTATGGTACCGACACCATATAAGGTGCCGGTGCCACATAATGGTACCGGTACCTAGGGTAGTGGTACCATATATGGTACCCCACCTTCGGCGACTGTGGTGGTACCATATATGGTACGAAATGTGAACAGAGTGGTATGGCCGGCCGAGGGGGAGGGGTATACCCCCGACCCATGTATGGGTGGCAGAAGTGTAAATGATGCGCCGTTACCGAAACAATTTTTTCAGGACTTCCTGATACAATGTTATAGTACGTACTGTAGGTGGTAGAGTAGAGCAAAGAAGGTACATACTTGTAAGTGAGAGCCAGGTCTATGCTGAGCTGGAGGCGACCCAGATCAACCTTTCCGGCGGCCATTTTACCTGCGTACTCTCGCACCACAGGGTCGGTAGAACGCAGAGCTCTCTCCACTTTAGCCGCATTGGTAGCCAAAAAAACTAGCGCCGTTTCTTTGCTTGCCTTAGAGGCTTCAGATTTCTGCTGAAGGGTTGCTGACGCCTCTGTAGTCTCAGCCCTAAACCAGATACATGTATATACGTTATACATACATACATACAGTACATCAGGGGGTCTGGTCACGCCCGACCCCATTTCGGGGGATCCCCTCTCGCCGAGACCAATATTCCGACCCCCTTCCCAATTTTCCTGCCAAGTAATCTTTCCGGCGAATTTGTACAGATTTTTAGAATTTCAGACTTGCCAAAATCGCCTATAAAACAGCACCTTTTACAGTCAGACAGTTAACGCCGTTCATGATACCGGTACCATATATGGTACCGTCACAATATATGGTTACCGGTACCATATATGGCCCCCCACGTTCGGCGACTGTGGTGGTACAGTATGGTACGGCGATCATATGGTACCGTCACCATATATGGTACTCCTACCCATTGCCATGGGTGCCGGTACCGGTCGGTACCAATGCGAAGGTAGAGGTACCCATACATGTAACAGGGGGGTCTGGGGGGGTCTGCCCCCCACCCGACTTAGGCCAGACCCCCCCCGAGACGATTTCACCGACACCCCCTCCGATTTTTCTGGCAAGTAAATTTTCGAGCAAATTTTTGCAATTTTTTACAATTTCACACACAAAAATTGCCAAAATCGCCTGCAAAACAGCACTTTTTAGCTGTATTTCAGCTCAAATTAGCGATTTTTGGCAACTTTTAGCCAAAAAATTGCGATTTTTTCGATTTTTGAGCGTTTTTTAGTGCCCACCCCCTGCCCCAAAATTTTGGCTCAGACCCCCCGGCCGGCGCCAGACCCCCCCCAACCCCCCTCCCCCATCGGCGGATGACCTGTTACATGTATGGAGGTACCATAATATGGTGTCGGTACCATAAACGGCGTTAAGTGCCTGAGCTCAAATTAGCCAATATTTCTACGATTTGAAGCCCAAAATTGCGATTTTTGAGCGTTTTTTAGCACCAAATCCTCTCCCCTAGAATTAGAATTTGGGCTCCGACCGGCGCGAGACCCCCAAACACCCTCCCCTTTGGCCAATGATCTGTTACACATACGATGTACAAATTGTACGTAGTGTATGCATTAAAGTGATACATATAGCAGAATTACGGTACATTTTAGAGAGGAAAAGTTGAAGAAAGGTGGAAACTCCGGTAGGTTTCAATCTGAGAGGGTTGGCAGGGAAATCGGCCTACCCTTCCCTGGCAACTCCAGCTTGCTCCGTTTTTTCCAACCCATGTAGGAATTAGTAGAACCTACTTGGAAGAATTCTCCTCGGTATCGTCGTTAGACCAGCAAGACGTTTCGGGCGATCTGTCTTCGTTGTAGACGGGCCGAGGATTAATAGTAGTAGAAGAATGCGAAGACCCGGTTCGTCTGGGCACATGCGGCGAGCTCTGAATTGAGTCGGTTTTTAGCTAATTGGCAGAAAAACAGCAGCCGAAATAAAACTGGGAAGGTTGGGATTAGAGTCTGCACCGGTAGAAACAAACAATTTTCCGTTCAGCTCACCTCAATTGAAAAATTTGAAAGGCTTCCGTTAACTACATGTAAATGCTTGACTGTTTTCTGTGCAAATTGGTCTAGAGTTTGTTTCGTTGAAACTGTAGTGGCTGACAAATTTGCAGCACAAAATGTCAGCTTGTTCGTCCGCAGCAGTTGCGCAAAATTTTCGCTCAGGTGAGCTGAACGGAAAAATTGTTTTCGTTAGCTGTTTTCGTGCAATCCCTCGAATCTTACTTTATAAGGAAAAATTGTTTGTTTCTACCGGTGCTGGGGCCCTGGGACGCAGAAATTAATTCAAGAGGAGATGGGGTACTATCGATCAAGGAAATAATAACATATGCTACCCATGCCATACGGCGGTACCGGTACCATATTGTATACCTGAAACTTCGATCGAAATGGCACCGAATAGTACATGTAACAATGGGGTCTGGAATCTGTGTCACCCCAGCGCGTCTAGTCTAGTCGCGTCTTGGCCACGGGTAGTTTACGCTATCCCGTGTGTCACGGCGGCCCCGGCATCCGTGAGAGCGGTTGTTTGTGGGTTCGAAACCGGTCGAAGCGACTGGAAGTAGTGGACGTACGTAAAGCCCAACCCAGACCGCCGAAAGCTGGTGATGGCCAGTAGGTAAATGGGAACCGAACCGGCGCTGCCGTTGCACCTATGGCAGCAAAGGGGAGGGTTGTTTGTAGACAGAGCTACCCCATTGAAGGGCTCTGGAAAGAGCGAGGGGTGTCCTGAGCTGTCCGAAAGGACAGTGGAACTCATAAACAAACAAACAAACAAACAAACAAACAAACAAACAAACAAACAAACAAACAAACAAACAAACAAACAAACCCCACTTCACTTAGACCCCGGATAGAGGACCCCGAGACGATTTTTCTGCCAAGCAATTTTTTCAGCAAATCTTTTACATCTCCAGACACTAACATTGCAAAAATCGCCTGTAAAACAGCCCTTTTTAGCTGCATTATAGTCAAGCACTTTACTCTTTCGACTTTATCTGTGGCGATTCCACCCGCGAACACAACAAATGAGTTCGTCATGAAATTTTTGTTCGGCTGTTTTCGCCGGGGATCTGGCTAAATCGGGTGGGGGCAGACCCCCTGTTACATGTAGGCTTTAAGGGACATATATGGTAGCACCACTGTGGCCGAATCTGGGGTATCATATTTGGTGCCACTAACCCAGCCAGGTGACAATACCATAAACGACGTTAATGCCTGACTCATACATGGGCCGGAAAAATCCGGAGGGGGGTAGAGGGGGGTTGAGACCTCGGGGGGGGGGGGGTCCCCCGGAAAAAGGCAAAAAAAAAACGCCTATTTTGCCTTAAATAAGCGAAAATTTCCTCCCTCCGGGAGGGGGGGGGGTGGGTGGGGGAGGGCGGGGGGGGGGGTATGGCCGACCGAGGGGGAGGGGTATACCCCCCTTACCCCCCGGCCCATGTATGGCCTGACTGTATTTAGAGTAGCTCAAAATTGCGATTCTTTGCGACTTTTGAGCGTTTTTATCAGCCGACCCCCTCACCTAGAATTTGGGCTCAGACCCCACCCTCCTCCTCCATCGGCGGGACAACCTATTATTACATGTAGGCGGCACCGCATAGGCCAACGGCAATTTTTCTGCAACGTGTAAAGGTGTAACGAAAAAATAAAAACTTCCTGCAAACATACAGTACGTAACTCCCCATAAAATGGTACGAATTGGGTCGAAGGAGTACAGCAACAGAGGTCAGTTTAAAAATGTAGAAAAGAAAAGAAAACCTACTTTAGCGTTCTGTCTGCGCTGAACCGAGGGGGGCAGAGATCGGGGACGCAGTGGAGCTGGTTTTCCGGCAGAAGATACGTCTCGCACTGCTGCCTTCACAGACGACGGCATCAGAACAGCTGAATTCTCCTAAATCACCTACACTACATACGTACATGTGACAGGTCCGGGATGGAGTGGGGAGGGGTTTCCGTCAGGCTGGCGGTAGAGGGGGATTTCGCCCAGAAGGGTAATTTTAAGCTACCAAATAGCATATGCACATGGGCCGGAAAAATCCGGAGTGGTTTATGTGGTTTTTCGGCGGGGCGTGTGGAGCATATGAAATTGCTTTCCAAAAAACAAGGTCGCCAAAATTTTGGAGGGGTAGAGGCGGGGTTTCCCAAAAAAAGGTCGCCAAAATTTTCCGAGGGGGTCGGGGCGGCGGGGGAAAGGGGGGTTGGCCGACGAGGGGGTAACCCCTTACCCCCGAAATGGCTTCCAAAAACACCGATTCCGCTTAATTACATATCAGCAGTGGAAACGGCGAATTCAGTTTCCAAAGGCATTTCAAGCGAATTTTAAGCTAAAAATTAGTGACGTCAGTGAGCTAAAAATTAGTGATTTCTGAGTCAGTGCGTGTGTTAGTACTGCAGCCGCTACAACTACTTGTATTTTTGGGTCGGGGTCCCTTAACCTAGTATCTCGGGGTAGGGGTAGCCCTTGCGACCTGCGGGGTTACCTAGAAAGCCCCTATATGGTAGCGTACATTACATATACAGGGCCAGACCCTCTAAAAACGTCATTTCCTATGCACATCCTTCCGATTTCTGCAGAAAGTAATTTTTCGGCAAATTTTTGTAATTTTAAAGAATTTCAGACGCCAACATACTCAAATTGCCTGTAAAACAGCACTTTTTAGCTGTATTTTAGAGCTATTTACGATTTAACATCCCTCCTCTCCTCATGTTTGGCTTAGACCCCTTAAACACAACGTTTTACATGCATGTATTGTGGAAGAAGGTATACCTGAGTAAGATACTGTCCTATTGTAGGCGAGGGGCGCCAGGACTCGGCAGAACCGACTAACTTCTCCCTTTCCTTTTCATGGTGCAGAGGTGGCTCGGACTCCCTATCAGTTTGGTCAGTTACCGTGGTCACAACGAACCCACTGCCCGACTCTGACAGCTGCAAAACTGATTTATATCTTGTCCTTTATACTTTAGAAAATGGACTGTAACTCTGGTAGCGTTGATTGTAGACCCATCAACGGTAGTATTTTCGAGATGCCTGAAGGTAGGTGAATCCGAATCTGGTATCGGCACAAAAATTGGCGCTTTGCCAAAAAAAGTCGATTATTTTTCAGGCCCTTTCTTCTAAGCAAAGTGCAATATGCAAATTTCGAGAACAGTAAAGTAATCTGGTTGATGAGAAGAACAGATCCATATACACATGTATGGGGTTTTGACCAGGGCCACACAAGATATGTTGGGCTATGCATTTCTGAAATTCAGGTGTACACCCTAAATTCGAGGTAAAATTTCTAGCAAAAATCAAAGTCGTAGAGCAAAACCAATGTGACGGCTGGATTCAGCATGTCCGAAATAATATAGAACCATGAAGCTGAAATTGGTTGGAGGAAAAAACCCCCATGTGTTCGTTCTTGAATGAATTTTTGTGCTTAACTATGGGAGAGCAAAATTTTGACCGCTTGTCGGCGTTAGAAAATCGAGTGTAACTTTGGTAGGGTTGATCGTAGACCCATATATATGGTAGTATTTTCGAGATGCCTGAAGGCTGGGGAACCCGAATCTGGTATCGGCACAAAAATTGGCGCTTTGCCAAAAAAGACTGACAAGCAAAGATCTCTCTCTCTCTCTCTCTCCTCGTTTCAGTATGTACTGTAGCTGATGAAAGATTGTGATTGTCTAGTGAGTGTTTTGTGTGTTTGTGTTGACTAGTGATAAACTTCCATTTCAGTACGTACCTTCAGTTTAAGCGTGCCAACCCGACCTGCCATACTTGTTGACTATGAGTGCAATCGGTTTCTAGAGTAGTCGACGAACGTCTGAGCTCTCTTCTGCAGCACCTAAATTATTCCTATAGCACTCTGAATTTATGCTAGTACGATAGGTACTGTATTACAGTCGGGTACATACATGTACTATGGGGGTTACCCCCTCACCCCCGAGACATGTCAAGGGACCCCCGACCCAAAAATACAAGTACCAGTAGCATACAGTACATGTAACAGGTCATCCGCCGAAGGGGGAGGGGGGTTGGGGGGGGCGGGTCTGGCGCCGGCCGGGGGGTCTAAGCAAAAATTTTGGGAGGATGGGTTGGGCACTAAAAAACGCTCAAAAATCGCTATTTTTGGGCTAAAAAATCGTCAAAAATACTGTTTTACAGGAAATTTTGGCAATTTTTGTGTCTGAAATAGCAAAAATTAGCAAAAATTTGCTCAAAAATTACTTGCCAGAAAATCGGAGGGGGTAGGGAAAATCGTCTCGGGGGGGGGGGGGGGGGGGGGGGGGGTTTCCCCATCCGGGGGGGTCTGCCCTAAGTCGGGTGGTGGGCAGACCCCCCTGTTACATGTATGACCAGTTGTGGCTTCACTACTAACAAACGGGCTCAGAAACACTAATTTTTAGCCTAAAATTCGCTTGAAAAAGCCTTTGGAAACCGAATTTGGCGTTTCCACTTCTGATATTTAAGAGAAATCGGGGTTTTTGGAAGCCCTTTTTGTAATTTTTTGCGTTTTTTAGTTCTAAAACGCTATTTGTCAGCTTAAAATAGCGATTTTTAGCGTCCTAACTGGAAAAAACGTGCTAAAAACGCATTTCCAGGCGTTTTGGAGCTTTTTGAAAGTTTGGACCCCCTCGACCCCCACCTGAGCAAAAACCCCTTACCCCCTTTTAAGTCGGTAACAGCGACCTATATGAGCGAACCAAACCAAACGTTTTACCTGGGAAACAAACAAACAGACGAGCAACGAGAGAGCAACAACAACACGCTTACAGACGAGAAAGAACGTGAGCGGTTGTTATATGCAAATTTTTGACAGAAGCTCTACCAACAAGACACCTAAAAGCATGTGTGCAACAATACGTATAGACAAGAGTAGACAAAAGCTAACACACAAACACTGCATCTGTGTCTGGGTATATTATGCAGTTGAAGTGCACCTCTACACCCCCTCTCCCCTGGTTATCCCGGAGCTGTTACATGTATGGTCGGGTATCACTAAGCACATCATACATGAAACAGGTCCAGGAGGGTTTCACTCAGCCTTTCTAGTAGGTTTTATTCAACAACAAGGCTGAAAATTCCGATTTCAAGCAGTCGAACACCGTTTAAAAGAGCTACAGTAAAACACAGATTTGTCTGATAATCTCCACTCGACACCAGGTTTAGTTACCAAGACCTTTCAAGCGGATTTTAATCTAAAAAATAATGATTTCCTAGCATACGTGTAACAGGTCATCCGCCGAAGGGGGATAGGGGCTCTGACGGGGGGGAGTTAGAGCGCAAATTGATTGGGCACTAAAAACGCTCAAAAATCGAAAAAATCACAATTTTTCGGGAAATAATCGTAAAAAATCGCATGGCCATATGGGCCGGGGATTTTAAGGGTTTAGAAACAGACTAACAGAAAACAAAGGAAATATCAATAGCGCCAAACGCATATCCAAACAAAGCAAGAGTACGAGAAAGAAATTTTTACTTAAAGAAAGTGATACGGTAGATAACGCAGCACCCGATCAATATTACAGTAACCCAATGCACACAGGGAGACATAGCAACAGTTGACAGGAGAGATTATTACTAAAGTGTAACATGCAACAATCATAGCAATCAGTTACGGTACCAAACTGCACAAGCTTTTGTACACGAGTACGTACAAAACCTGAGCTTACTGCTGTACTAAGGAGCACAACCGAATATATGCCGTAATTACCCGAGTGACCAATTTACATACGTATTTTTAATCAGCACTGAGCAGAGAGAATTTGGCGGCCAGACGCGACTTTCGGGGCCTCATCGGTTTGCAGCGACCGGGAGTGGAACTGGGAGTGAGCAAAGAAGAGCAGCCGTCGACCGGAGTCTCCTGCCTCTCGAAAAACTGCGGAGGAATCAGCTCTTCCTTTGTAGCTTCCGAATCAACCGACAAGTTCAGTTGAATGCTGTAATACAAACTGTACATTGCAGGCAGACGCGGGCTAGCATTTCGGCTGAGGGTTGGTAAATTTTCAAATCCTGAGGGGCAGACATCGGGTATTGGAGAGCATAAAACCGGTTTCCCAAAAACAGGTCGCCAGATTTTCGGAGGGGGTATGGACCGCCTAGGGGGTGACCAAAAATTTTTCTCTTTGGTCATACTGCACATGTGCATGGTCGGCGGCTCAGAGGGAAACGGCCAGGTCTCCGTGCCCATGACTACCCATGACCATGGGTGCCGGTACCATATATGGTACCACTACCATATACATACATGTAACAGGGGGGTCTGGGGGGTCTGCCCCCCCACCCGACTTCACAGGGAAAACGACTCTTTCCATACGGCTAACGCGATCTGCTAATGCGCGTTAGCAGACCGCGTTAGCTGCGTCTTGTCATCGCGTTAGCTGCGTCTTGTAACCGCGTTAGCTGCGTCTTGTCATCGCGTTTAACTATCGTAACGCGGTCCGCGTTTTAAGATCGCGTTAGCACATCGCTAACGCGTTAAACGCGCTTCTGCTTAAACACTGCAAAAAGCGGATGCACAGGGAAAACGACTCTTTCCATACGGCTAACGCGATGTGCTAACGCGATTGTTTTTGACGATCTGCTAACGCGCGTTAGCAGATCGCGTTTAACTTCTCAGCAGTGAGAGGCGCCCGGGTGCGTTAGCACATCGCTGATGCGTTAAACGCGATCTTGTTATGTGATTTGCTAACGCGCGTTAGCAGATCGCGTTAGCCGTATGGAAAGAGTCGTTTTCCCTGTGCTTAGGCCAGACCCCCCGGATCGGCCCCCCCCCCCGAGACAATTTCACCGCCCCCCCTCCGATTTTTCTGGCAAGTAAATTTTCGAGCACATTTTTGCAATTTTTTACAATTTCATACACAAGAATTGCCAAAATCGCCTGCAAAACAGCACTTTTTGACTGTATTTCAGCCCAAATTAGCGATTTTTGGCGATTTTTAGCCGATTTTCGAGCGTTTTTTAGTGCCCCACCCCCTCCCAAAATTTTGGCTCAGACCCCCCCGGCCGGCGCCAGACCCCCCCCCAACCCCCCTCGGCGGATGACCTGTTACATGTATGACCATATGACACGAAATCTGAACAGAGTGGTACCATATATGGTACCGGTACCAAAGCGAAGGTAGGGGTACCATATATGGTGCCGGTACCCGGCACCTTATATGGTACCGTCACCATATATGGTACCGGTGCCATATATGGTACCACCACAGACCTCGAACGTGGGGGTACCATATATGGTGACGGTACCATATGGTACCGGCACCATATACAGTAGTGCACAAAAAAATGTCCTCTCCACTTTTTCGGGTTCACTAAAATCACTCTTTTTCACTTAATTCTAAACGAATTTGAACCAAATTTTCAGGGTAGGTGCCTAATTAGTCCGGTTACTTGTGTTACAGTTTCGGGGCGAAAATTCAAATTTTGGCGGGAAATTTAAACGAGAATGCGAAAATCATATGGTCTCATAAAAACGGCTCTCACTCAAGAAATACAAAAGCTACACCCGTGAAATCACGGCCGCTTATAGACCCAATATAGTGCAATTTTATGCAGAAGTTTCAAAACCCTCGCTCAAAGTACGCGCGAGAGTCCGATTTTCAAAGTTGGCAAAAAATCGGTTTTTTCAAAGTTAACAATTTATCATCATTTCCAAAGCTAACATTTTGAGGTTCACTATTAATTGCCCGTTTTCAGTCAATTCTCTGCCAATCTGAACTGAATTTGCAGAGTACGTGCCCAATGGGTCTGGCTAACTCTGCTAGAATGATTGAATAGAATGATTGATAGAATGAACGAAAATTCAAATTTTGGCGGGAATTTTAAACGAATGTGAATATCATAAAATGGTCTCATAAAAACGGCTCTTACTTAAGAAATACAAAAGCTATTCTGGTGAAATCATGGCCGCTTATAGACCAACATAGTGCAGTTTTATGTAGAAGTTTCAAAACCCTCGCTCAAAGTATCCGCGAGAATCTGATTTTCAAAGTTGGCAAAAACTTGGGATTTATCCATTTCCAAAGCCAACATTTTGAGGTTCACTAAAATTGCCCGTTTTCAGTCAATTCTCTGCCAATCTGAGCCAAATTTGCAGAATAGGTGCCCAATGGGTCTGGCTAACTTTGCTAGAAATTAGGCGCGAAAATTCAAATTTTGGCGGGAAATTTAAATTGCAAAATATCCTGCAAAAATTGTTCTTACTAATATTTAAATTTCCCGCCAAAATTTGAATTTTCGCGCCAAAATTCTAGTAGAGTTAGCCAGACCGATTGGGCACCTATTCTGCAAATTTGGTTCAGATTGGCGGAGAATTAACTGAAAACAGGCAATTTTAGTGAACCTCAAAATGTTAGCTTTGGAAAAGGATAAATGCCGATTTTCTGCCAATTTTGAGAATCGGATTTTCGCGCGTACTTTGAGCGAGGGTTTTGAAACTTCTACATAAAACTGCACTATGTTGGGTCTATAAGTGGCCATGATTTAACCAGAATAGCTTTTGCATTTCTTGAGTAAGAGCCGTTTTCTTTATGAGACCATTTATGATATTCACATATTCGTTTAAATTTCCCGCCAAAATTTGAATTTTCGCGCCCAAATTCTAGCAGAGTTAGCCAGACCCATTGGGCACGTACTCTGCAAATTCGGTTCAGATTGGCAGAGAATTGACTGAAAACGGGCAATTATAGTGAACCTCAAAATGTTAGCTTTGGAACTGGATAAATCCGGATTTTTTGCCAACTTTGAAAATCTGATTCTCGCGCGTACTTTGAGCGAGCGTTTTGAAACTTCTACATAAAATTGCACTGTATTGGGTCTATAAGCGGCCGTGATTTCACGGGTGTAGCTTTTGTATTTCTTGAGTGAGAGCCGTTTTTATGAGACCATATTATTTTCGGATTTTCGTTTAAATTTCCCGCCAAAATTTGAATTTTCGCGCCGAAACTGTAACACAAGTAGCCGGACTAATTGGGCACCTACCCTGAAAATTTGGTTCAAATTCGTTGAGAATTGACTGAAAAAGAGTGATTTTAGTGAACCCGAAAAAGTGGAGAGGACATTTTTTTGTGCACTACTGTATGGTACCACCACAGGCCCCGAGGGTGGGGGTACCATTTATGGCACCGGTACCATTTATGGTGACGGTACCATATATGGTGCCGGTACCATATACATGGTACCAATACCCTAGGTACTGGTACCATTATATGGTACCGGCACCTTATATGGTGTCGGTACCATAAACGGCGTTAAGTGCCTGACTGATATAGATAGGTGCAAATTTTCGGTGGGAAATTCAAATTTTGGTGGGAAATTTTGGAAATTGGAAATTTTAGGATAAGATACAAAAATTTGCGGTAAAAATCAAATTTTCGACAAAAAATTGCCAAAAAACCACTTCTCTGACAGAAAAATTGTCAAAAAAACCCAAAATTTCAAGGAAAATTTGAAAAAATTTAGGGTTTGGTGTGTAGTTGCCCGGAGGAAGGGTGCGTAGTTGCGTACATATGGGGGTAAGGGGGTATACTCCTACCCCTCGCTGGCCAATACCACCCCCTTGGCCGGCCATACCTCCTCCCCGACCCACCCCCCCTCCCAGAGGGAGAAAATTGTCGCTTATTTAAGGCAAAATAGGCGTTTTTTGGACTTTTTTGGGTAAACCCCCTCACCCCGGCCCATGTATGCTGAGGGGGGGGGCAGCGGCGGCTGATGGAGGGTTGACAGGATGGTAACCCAAAAGTTCGATTTTTGAGTAAAACCTAGCTTTTTACGCTTATTTTTCGCTAAAATAGGTCCCAATAAGCCATACATGGGCCGGAAAAATCCGGAGGGGGGTAGGGGGTTGCAGACCTCGGGGGGGGGGGGGGGGTATGGCCGGCCGAGGGGGAGGGGTATACCCCCCTTACCCCCCTGGCCCATGTATGCAATAAGCTATTCTGAGCTCATTTACACCTAATCTAGGTATTGTTTTTATACAAAACTTTAATCAATAATAATACAAAAATAAAGGCATCATTATGATTATATATATATATATAAGTTTGCAACACAAGCGAGGAATTTAAATGATGTTTATGATTACTATAGTTATACAGGTACAGCAAATTTATATGGCCACATATTTTATGCTTTATGGCTTATTTTTATGCTGATTTTTGGCATTTCTAGTTTGCTATGCATTACTAACTGCTTGCTTTGCCTCACTTTCTCCTTCGCTTGTGCTTGACTACCTAAGGTCGCACCAACATGGTCGTGGCAGCAGAGAAAAGAGCAGCGGAGAACTGGTTATACCATGCTACAATACCTTTAAATGGTTTTTTAGAAAAAAATGGATTTCCGAAAATTTCCGATTTTGCCGTTTTTTGCTTTCCCAAATTTCCGAAAGTTGAATTTCAAAATTTCCGAAATCTGCAAAAAGGCATTTCCGAAATTCGAGACGCCTACTGGGAGCCCTCTGGCATATGGGGCACCGGCGGCGGATTCAGGTCCGATACGCCGACCAGAGAGGTGCGAAACGCCGACTTGATTGACAGGTGCGATACGGCGACTGCAGGTGCGATACGCCGACTGCCAGTAAAGTAGAAAGACGCCAGTTTTGAATGCTTCACTTATGGCACACGTTGTACGCCAATATCTGAGTAAAACAAGAGATGCCTTGTAAATTTGCATACCACTAAGATTAGCTCTGAAATCAGTAACTGTCAGTAAAGCCATAACTGCAGTGCACATAGTGCATTAAACGCGATGGCGCACTTCGGCCCTTTGCGGTATGGTAAAAGTAAAAAGGATGCAAACTGTATTGCAACAGATAGCGAGCGGGCACAGTAGCCTTCGACACCAGTTCGATCGTCCGCATATGCCGTTGGTTGAATTTCTCGTCCAGTACCAAACCATCCACGATCTCACTCAACTACGCGAATTCTCCAGCTTCAGCGAAACGAGCAGCCCAGATCACGAAGAGCAAGAGACATTGCACACGATAATCGGATTTGGATGGCAAAGAATCGCTATGTGTATATATGTACTGTCAGTATTTAACTAAGTTTCAGAACAAAAGAGGACTAGCACTTTCAGATTCACTGAGTTCCTAGCAAACGAACATTGGCGGCCGCTACCAGAAATCAATGCCAGAATTGCCCGTTATCTCAGCCACATGGCGTACTGTCTGGGCATAGACGGGTGCTACGTTGTACGTATGTATTAAACTGTGTGTCATTGGACAGTCGGCGTTTCGCACCTCTTTAGTCGGCGTAACGCACCTAAGTGTAGGCGGGGTTTATTGAGTCGGCGTTTCGCACCCCTTAGTCGGCGTATCGCACCTTTCTAATTAGTCGGCGTATCGCACCTTTCTAATTAGTCGGCGTATCGCACCGGTCGGCGTATCGCACCAACACCGTCGGGAACTGTCAGCATAATGGCACTGACACGCTGGCCGCCCTCCTGGTGACCGGCGCCCAGCAGCATGGCTAGGGGTGTTGGTGCGATACGCCGACCGGTGCGATACGCCGACTAATTAGAAAGGTGCGATACGGCGACTAAGGGGTGCGAAACGCCGACTCAATAAACCCCGCCTACAGTTAGGTGCGATACGCCGACTAAAGAGGTGCGAAACGCCGACTGTCCAATGACACACAGTTAAATACATACTGAAAGAGAAGTGAAGGCTTTACTAGTGGTTCTCGCACACAACACAACACACACACACTCAAACGCACACGTACACAACCACTCGACAAGTTGATACTACAAACACACACACAAACTATCAAACTCTTCATCACTCCCCTTTGAACGAGTGTCAACTGGGCCGCCGCTGCGCCTGACAATCGTGGAAAGCGAACTGCGGGAACTGCTCCGCCTCTGTTGACTCGGAATCTCCGGTAAGCTGCTCCGCACTGACACTGTGTTGACACGATCGCTTACGCGCCACGCTGCGGCCTTTCTGCGCCTTCGCCTTGATCTGGAGACTTGTCAATGGTGAAACAGACTTGACACTCCTGGGCAGCGAACTCAAGTGAATTGCCAATCTTCTCATCCTCTGACTTCTTCTTCTCATCCTCTTTCTTCTTCCTCTCACTTCCCTCTTTCTCCTCTTTCTCCTTTTTCTCTTAACCCTCTGCATCCTCTTTCTCCTCTTCATCCCTTTTCTTCTCATCCTCTTACTTCCCATTATTCTCCCACTTCTCAGCACCTTCCTTCGCATCATCATCATCTTTCTCCTTCTTTCCCAAAACATCTCTCTTCTTCCTTTCTCATCTTCTTTCTCTTCCTTTTTCTCTTCCTCTTCGTCTTTCTTCCTTCTCCTTATCCTCTTTCTTCTCTTTCCCTTTCCTTTCTCTTGGACGTCCTGACGGGTACCCACAAACATAGCCGAATCTGTAGTGTCGGCAGAGGTCACATCGTCGGGTTCTTCCGTGTGTGCCCTAGAAAACGAACTGAGAGAAGGTGCTTTGTGCACGATATCAACAGAAACAGAATGAAGATGGCTTTCCGCCAAACAAAGAACAGCTGGAGCTCCATCAACTAACCGCGCGTCATCCTTTACTTCTTTCTTCACTTCTTTCTTCTCATCAACTCTATTTACTACGACTTGATCATCCTTGGGAGCGCCTGTGCACGAAAAAACTGCTTTAGTTGAACGAGAATGCCCACTGAACGGAGGATCGACCATTAACCCAGTGAAGGGAATGTTTAATGAGCCGATTGCGACATCCAAAGTGCCAGAACACGAAGCCAATAAAGCCGCTTCCTCTTTCATACGAGCTGCTCGGGGTCGAGACAGGTACTGAGCGAGCAGACGATCAGTGCGCTGTTGTGCGATTTGCCACTCCCGATCACGCCGCTGTTGTTCGATATCCCATCGTTGTTGTTCGATCTGCCATCGTTGTTGTTCGATCTGCCATCGTTGTTGTTCGACCCACCATTGCTGTTGCTGCTCGATATCACGCTGTAGTTGCTCTTGCAGAAGTCGGACGCGATCGCGAACGGGATTACCGGGAAATGAGAATACCGGGAAAAACCGGGAAATACCGGGAATGTCGGGAAATCGATCAAAACGCATGCAGTATGATGAAACATAAAGGTTTTCAACATCCGGTTTAGCTATTGATACTATTTCTAGTCGGTTTTCTCTAGGATTTTCTCTCATAACGGGCTAAATTACAGTATACTGTGAGATCAGATTTATGCTGAATGGGTCAGTGGGTTCGTTTGGCATATAATGGAACATATTTGGAACAAAAGGAAAAGCTGCAAAACATGGCTGTTTGCACAGATTGAGCAAGTAGCAGTCATTTGAAAACGTATTCAAAGTTTTGCGTGCTGCTGGTAGTGGCAAAAGAAAGTTGGATATACAGTAGATGTCACTGAAATACATAGCATCTGCAAAAAACTGTCAATACTGCTATAAAATATATTTCCCGGTATTTCCCGGTATTAGAGAATGGTAACCGGGATTGGAAACCGGGAGTGAAAATAGCGGGAATTCCCGGTTCTTCGGGAAATACCGGGATCCCGGTTGCATCACTATTAGTGGTATGCAAATTTACAAGGCATATCTTGTTTTACTCAGATATTGGCGTGTGCCACAATAGTGAAGCATTCAAAACTGGCGCCCTCCTACTGTACTGGCAGTCGCCGTATCGCACCTGCAGTCGCCGTATCGCACCTGTCAATCAAGTCGGCGTTTCGCACCTCTCTGGTCGGCGTATCGCACCGGTCGGCGTATCGCACCTCTCGATGGGCAATTAAGTCGGCGTATCGCACCTGAATCATGGCTAGGAGTGGCTGGCAGTGAAAGAAGGGCAACGTCCGAGATGACCAATCACGGGGGTAGCGAAATGGACCATGAGTCTGATCGTAGGCCGTAAGGCCTCGCAAATCGGATCGGATAGGATCATACTTCGCACTTTACGTTTCAAATTTCCGCTTGTTTCTTTACGAAATGCCTGAAAACGGGCAATTCTACTCTACCGCAAACTGAAATTGCCAACAATGGGGCTAAAAACATTTGGCTAGTGCGCGATTAGGCTATTGTTTTGGTGTTGATAGATAACATTCTTAGACCATAGCAACTGACACTTCATTCAGTTTCCAACGCAACTTTACAGCTTTGTAGTTATGATATGTAGCTTTTTCAGTGAAGGACCATGCAAAATGTGCGGCGTGCTTTGAGTGAACAAAAAACGGATTAACACTGCTGGAGTACCGCAGGCCATACATGGGCCAGAAAAATCCGGAGGGGGCCTGGAGATCTCGGGGGTCCCGGAAAAAAGTCCAAAAAACACCTATTTCGCCTTCAATAAGCGAAAATTTTCTCCCTCCTGGAGGGGGGAGTCGGGGAGCGGAGGGGTATGGCCGGCCGAGGGGGTGGTATTGGCCGGCGGCGGGGAGGGGGTAAACCCCCTTACCCCCCGCGGCCCATGTATGCCGCAAGCGCCTGCACGAAGTGACTGAAAACGGTGGTTGTCACGTTGAACTGCATATCTAGTGATGTAGGGCACATTCGTTGAAATTTGAAACAGTAAAATGCGAAGAATGGCCACCTATCATAGCCAAAAATCAGCCGGTACAGTTCACTAACAAAAAGGTTGTGAGCTTGAGAAAATGAGTGCGATAAGTGAATCACCCTGTACAAATGCGCCTTCAATCTCCACCACCTATCAGCCCCTTTTGCCCATTCCAAGTCCGATTCCAGTTCAACCTACATACTGTACCTGAGATCGGTATTTGGTTTGTGGTCGTCCTCGTTCAGTTTAGGTGAAGTCTGTTGTCTTCGTTCCAAGTGGTCTAAAAAAGCAAAGCAATTTATGCATATCAATCAAGTCAAGAAAACAGAAGTTAAACCTGTGCGGTGTCTGTGGCCGTAGTAGACTAACTCTTTCTGGTAGACTTGACTGGGCCAGAAACTCAACGGACCCAGTTTCTTCTCTTCTCTCTCAACAACTGCAGAACCGAACTCAGCATTACCGGCGCCGGCAATCAAGATATCCGGCTTCATCGGTTTTAGCAGAGCTGAAATCAGCTTAGTACAGTATACAGTGTAATAGCATCCATGTAACAGGTCATGCGCCGATGGGGAGGGGTGTAAACCTAAATTCTAGGGGAGGGGATTTAGGTACTAAAAACGCTAAAACATCTCAAAAGATTGTAATTTTCGGCTAAAAATTGTAAAAAATCGATAAATGGCTTTGGCGAACGAAAAAGTGCAGTTTTACAGTCGATTTTGGCAATTTTAGTGTCTGAAATTCTAGAAAAATCGTAAGGGTTTGCTAAAAAACCCCATTTTCGCCTTTTTTGTTGTACAGTGAACTTTAAATGCAGTAGCTGTAATTCAGCCAAATTACAGCCGTTCTCAAAATGCTTTACAGTGCTGAAAAGGTCTCCTTTTGTAGATTATATTTGATATAAACTTATTACCCAAAAGACCCTGTGCATTTGCAAAAATCTACAAATAAATTTACTAACTCTATTTGCTTGTTATTTTTGAGCAAATTTTTGCGATATTTTTACAATTTCAGACACTAACATTGTTGAAATCGGCTTTAAAACACTTTTAAAAAAAAGTTATTAAAGTTTATTACAACGCATATGAACACCGGACAGACCAGTAAACAACCCATTAAGGGCCACATGCGAGGCAATCACCGGGGACGAACCCCTACTATGTGTCTAACGCTGTGGGCATGGCAGACAGAGTTGCTACCAGTACACCACAGACGCAGACATTTAAGCTGTATTCGAACACAAATTAGCGATTTTAGACGATTTATAGCAGAAAAATTGCAATTTTTGAGGGTTTCTAGTGTCCACCCCTTTTCTTAGAATTTGGGCTCAGACCCCAGCGCCGCCAACCCCTACTCCCCTTCGGGCGGATGACCTGTTACATGTACAATGTATGACTAGTTCATACATGTGCATGGTTGGCGGCTCAGGGAGGGACGACCAGGTCTCCGTGCGTAGTTGCCTGGATATAGGTGCAAAATTTCGGTGGGAAATTCAAATTTAGGCGGGAAATTTGAATTTTCGCCCGGAATTTTGGCGGGAAATTTGAATTGTGTCCAAAATCTTGGCTAAAAATACCAAATTTTCGGTAAAAATCAAATTTTCGACAAAAAATTGCCAAAAAACCACTTTTCTGATAGAAACATTGCCAAAAAATCGAAATTTTCCAGGAAAAAACGAAAAAATTTCGGGTTTGGTGCGTAGTTGCCTGGAGGAAGGGTGCGTAGTTGCCAAAATTGATTTCTGTGGCTTAAGAACGCATCTGGAGGCTTTCTAGCAGCCTCTAGCAACGTTTGGTAGATTTTCATATTCGCCCCCCTGGCCCGCCTGGGCACCCCCATGCACATGTATGGACTAGTTGTATTCTTGAGGCAGGAGGCCCTAAACTGTCCCGGGGGAGGCGGTTTGGCCTTTCAAGCTGAGGGGTAACGAATAAATTAGAGATGCAACGATAAAGAAAAATACCGGATTACGGCTGCATCTCTACCCCAAACCCTCTAGTCATGCATAGTAACCCCAAAATTCCCTACTACCGGAGTTTCCCACTTAGTATCCCAGGGGATATAGCACGGAAAATCACGTTTCTGAGTGAAAACATTGTTGCCAGTTAATATCCCAGGGATATTAACTGGACAAAGCCATGGGTTATTAACTGGAAACAGCATGGGATTTTAACCATAACAATGTTTTATCATAGATACAGTATGCATGTGTGAAGAAAATCATTACAAATTTCACATAAACATTGCCGCCAAGTAATATCCCATGGGATATAAAGCGGAAGAATAGTCCATGTAATATCCCAGTGGGATATTAAGTGGGGTGGGATAGTAAGTGGAAATCTCCGGTACGTAGAGTAGAATAGGCAACTGACCCATAAAGTTGTTGTTGACAGAGACTGTTGTCTGTTGGCGGTTGTATCTAGTGACCAGAACGTGCGAGAGCGAGCGAACCAACGATTCTAACGAGCAGAAGCCCAGCTGCTGCAGGCTGAACGGACCGAATCGGTGTTGATAAGCAGCTCTCAGTTCTTCCATTGACATGCAGTGGTGGGTGGCTCGGAACAAGAGCAGATACCGAACTCGCAGCGCAAAGATCTGCACCTCGGTCAGCTTCAGACGCCAGGTACCGTTTCGACCGGCCACCCACTAAATTTGGACAGTCCAGTCTGATTCAGCTACCATACCAGAACGTACTGTACAGGGTATCCAAGTCAAAATGAAATTTTTGTTCAAAAAATTTCTGAAAACCTGGTTTCCTACCAAAATTTTCTATAAAATCGAAGATTTCGACGAAAATGTTCAGTGTGTACAGTAGTTGCCAAAATTGATTTCGGTGGCTTGAAAACGCACCAGAAGGCTTTCTAACAGCTTCCGGGAAGCTTTTACAGCCAGGCACTAAACGCCGTTTATGGTTCCGCCACCATATAAGGTGCCGGTACCATATATAGTACCGGTACCTTAGGTAGTGGTACCATTATGGTACCCCCACGTTCTGGTCCTGTGATGGTACCGGTACCATATAAGGTGCCGGTACCATATATGGTACCACTCTGTTCAGATTTCGCACCATATATGGTACCAGCACCCATGGCCATGGGTAGGGGTACCATATGGTACCACCACAATCGCCGAACGTGGGGGCACCACATGGCACCATATATGGTACCACTACCCTAGCTAGGTACCGGTACCATATATGGTACCGGCACCTTATATGGCGTCGGTACCATAAACGACGTTATGTGCCTGACTGTTTTAGTAGTAGAGATTGATTTTTGCAAAATGCACATGTACGGTCGTTACAATTTGCCCCAGAAATTCTTTAAAGCGTCACCTGGAGAATGTCAGGAAAGCGCGCCTGCAATACACGCACATCGCATGGGCACTGGAATTGGACTTGAAAGAAGATCTGCAACTGCCTCGGCTCGAACTGGAGGTCGGGACGGCGCAGAAAGGCGTAGAAGACTTGCTGTGCCTGCACTGCACGCAAACGTCCCTCTGACAAGGTCAACAGTGCCTCTGAGCTGTTGCCACGCAGCAGCTGCAATCCATTCCTTCCTTTCTCTCAAAACTATAGGCATAAAACAACCAGGCACTGATTTTTACTAAAGCATTCGTAAATCTCAACCAATTTGAATGAATCTTTTTTGAATGAAAGATAGGGGTGTGGAGGTCCCCGGAAAAGTTAAAAAAATACCTAAAATTTTCTTCCTCTGCGAGGCATTGGGGGTTGGTGAGGGGAGGGGATAAAGCCCGCTCACCCCCAGCCCATGTACAGTATGAAGATTGGTGAAATTTTTGTTTAGATACTCAGTTTTGTTCCAGGAGAGATATTTGCTCTCGAAGTCAAAACAGAGATTTTGGCAATGAACAATAACGATTTTTATTATTCCAATACACTTCATAATAAAACAGATTCCAAATGCTGAAGGCTAACAATGATGCTTTACTTGATACACAATGGGTTACTTCACAAGCAAAGCCTCGTCAGCTTTCAGCAGTAGGAATCTGATTTATTATGAAGTGGAACAGAATAGTAAAAAGCATTCTTGTTCACTGCCAAACTCTCTGCTTCTACTTTGATCGCAAGTATCTCAGGAAGTAATCACGGCAGAGTATCTTAACAAAAATTTCACTAATCTCTAAAAAATTTAACTAACTTTTATTCAAGTTCAAAGACTCATTTAAATCGGTTAAGATTTACACTAAAAATCTACTGGGTTGTTTTTCGACTGACCCTACACATACGAGATATACAGTACAATACAGTATTTACCCAATAAAATGTCCATCCCTTTTTCAAACTCTGCGCAAATGATTCGTTCTCGGCCAATTCTTTATCGATTTGTTTCAAATTTTCAGGATTAATTAACAAAACTGAGGCAAATCAATAAAGAATTGACCGAGAACGAATCATTTGTGCAAAGTTAGAAGAAGGGGTGGACATTTTATTGGGTAAATACTGTACAGTATATTCCAGCCTTGTACAGTATCTATTCAGAACTTATTTTTTTGTGTGTACATCTGTAGTAAACGCTTGTCAATACATACTGTACTGTGGACTGCTAAAGCAGAGTACGTATACCTTAAGCACTCTGTAATGTCTATTCACCAACTGTTTGACAGTCTTCAGTTGCTGCTGCTTGAGACAGAATTTGAATTTGTGGTAGTGGAAGAAGGCAGAGGCTAGTTGAGAGAGTGGCACATACAAACCAGACCGAGCGGTGAGCATTTCCGCCAACTGCTCGCCCACATTTTTTCTATCCACTGCCAGCGAGTACTGCATCAGAATCACTTTCCTTCATACATGTAACAGGGGGGGGGTGGGGGGGTGACTGCCCCCCACCCGACTTAGGCCAGACCCCCCCCGGATGGGGACCCCCCCCCCCCCGAGACGATTTCACCGACCCCCCCCCCTCCGATTTTTCCGGCAAGTAAATTTTCGAGCAAATTTTTGCAATTTTTTACAATTTCACACACAAAAATTGCCAAAATCGCCTGCAAAACAGCACTTTTTAGCTGTATTTCAGCCCAAATTAGCGATTTTTGGCGATTTTTAGCCCAAAAATTGCGATTTTTTTCGATTTTTGAGCGTTTTTAAGTGCCCACCCCCTCCCCCAAAATTTTGGCTCAGACCCCCCCCGGTCGGCGCCAGACCCCCCCCAACCCCCCTCCCCCATCGGCGGATGACCTGTTACAAGTATGCTTTCCTTGGCTTCAATACATTTGCTCTCATTCAAACAGTCGATAATTAATTGGAGAAGACAGACACCTGAGTGATATCAGTCAGAGAATGTTTCATCTTTCCGGTCATGTTGATCATTTCTCCAGATGCTATCTGACTCTGTGCGTTTGGCTTTCGAACTGCCAACGCCTCCGAAAACTGGAAACCAGAACACTATTGCTCTAAGTAGAGCTATAGAATAAAAACAACCTAACCATGGTACTAGAATCCGTTTCATGTTTTGACTGCACTGTCACAGACTTGACGACTCGAGTGGCAGCAAAGACTCGGGGCCTGTGACTAAAGAACTGTCTGGAAGGACCAGTTGCCTTCAAACCAACAGTGAGTCTGTGTCCGAACACTTCAGACTCCTCCAAGCACTGCTTTGCTCTGCAACCACTCATCTACATGGACTATACTGTATGCACAGACATGGAAATAACAACATACAGTATTGGCCAAACAAGACCGCCCTCTTTCTTCGAGTTTTAAGAATAACATTAATGACTGATATTCCACAAATTTGGCATTGAGAGGAAAGAAAGATTAAAGGATTTTATCACGGCTGTTGTTCTTTGCTATGAGTTTATTCCAACAAAATCGTAGCCTGTCAGCGTTCGGTAGCCGAGTTATGCCCTTCCAAAATGAACTGACCTGAATTTTCAGGCCTCAAAATTAAACATACATATTGAAAGAAGTCTACTAGTTTAGTTCATAAACTTCTTCAATATCTAACGAACAGATATGGGCCAGCATTTTGCCTGCAGGAGAAGCAAATTTTCAAATTCTGAAGGGGGCAGCGGCGGGTGATGGGGATTGTATGATACATTTTCATATTTCGCATTGTATGCAACAGCACGCTTTCACGTCACCACAAACCTGTATGTAGCGTACTGGGTTGGAAATCCAACAAAAGCGATGCCATTCAACTTGTCTATGCCGATCACGCGACCGCCACAGCTTTTTATCACAGACAGCAGAGTGTCCCGCAGTTTTTCCACACCAACGCGCAAGGGAAGATTGCTTACTCTCAGCTGGTGACTGGTGAATTTGAGATTCCACTGCAAACAGTATTATTTTAGCGCTTTTATACACTCATCATACCTGTAACAGGGAGTCTACCCCGATCAAGTTAGGCCAGACCCCATGGATTGGGATGCCCCCAAGACCATTTTTCCAACCCATTTCGATTTTCCAGCAACTCATTTCTTGAGCAAATTTTTGCGATTTTCTACAATTTCAGACCCAAAAATTGCAAAAATCGCCTGTAAAACAGCACTTTCAGCTGTATTTGAGCCAAAATTAGCGATTTTTAACGATTTTTTGCTGGGAAACTGCGATTTTTGAGCGTTTTTAGTACCCAACCCATCCGTTGAATTTTTGCTCAGACCCCCAGCCGGCGCCAGACAGCCCCCTCGGTGGATGATCTGTTACATGTACTGTATGACACTCACAATTAGGGGTCCGACGATATATCGATATCGATATCGAAAAGTCGATATATCGACCCTTTTTCCAATATCGATGTCGATATCGATATCGCGATATTTCGCATCGATATTTTCGCTATTTTTTGTGAGGAAAAGTAGGAAAAAATCAAAACTGGCACCAAGCTTATTTCTCTGGAACAGTAAAAACAGCTTTTCCTGGACAACTCAGAAATCGATGGTATAGACAAAACTAACAGTTTTGGCATGATTGCTCTCAAAAACATCAATTTCTCGGTATTCTCAGCTTTCTGACAGCAACACTAGACAGCTGCTCACTCCGCACACTTGAAGAACTGAAGAAGCAGGAGGGCAGAAGCAGACATGGGCTAGCATTTCGCCTGAGGGGTGGCAACATTTCAAATCCTGAGGGGTACCGCCGGCTGGTGGGTGGTTGAAAGGATGGTAAGCAAAAAAGTCCGATTATTTACTAAAATTTTGGTTTTTTGGCTAATTTGCCATTGAAATAAGTCAAAATACGCTATTCTGTCTCTCATTTATGCCTAATGAGGATGGGGCATCGGCCTGAGGGGTCAACTTATTCATTGAAGGGCTTCAGAAGAGCCACTACCTTTTCTGCGATTCTCTACTTAATTGATACCAGATCGCTGATTGCATCAGTGCTTGACTGATAAACAGCAAGAGCATTTCGCTTTTTCAAATTTTCAGATTTTCTTTCATAACTATAAATATCGATATCGATCGATATTGAGCTGAAAATAACGATATCGAATATCGTCGAATTTTGATATCGTCGGAACACTACTCACAATCTAATATTTTCAGAATCAGATGTATCTGTATATTGTAGTTTCGGCCCAAAAATCGTTCGTTTACAACTATGGTAGATCCCAGTTACAGTATAGCTTTCATAACCTATACATTGTGTAATTAGAGACTAATACTGCATTTTTACTTCAGTACCAAAACTAACTTGAACAAACCTATAACCTGTTTCTTCTAGCAGTGGTGTAGTCATCTTTACATAACCAAGAACCATTTTACAGTTTAGGGCGCCCTATCCTAACTCTATTGTGAAGAGAATTCAGTTGCACGATTATCGCAAGGCCCGGACATAAAATAAACAAAACAGACAGGACCAGAGAGATAACAGAACAAGTTACGTATGTACAGAAATTTATCGCCAACAGTTTTTCCGTTGCGTTGCAAATGGTCCTCATTAAATGACAAATGAACAAGTTAAAACAAACAGCAAAACGCAAACTTCGGAGAAATTTATAGTCAGGAAAAACCGGTCTCATGTCATTCTCACGCACAAAAGGAATTGGCACACATTTGATCTACAAACACACACAAACACACACACAACCAGCAGCACAGATTACATTCAATAAGACTGCCAATCTTTAATGCGTTCTTTTACGACTTCGGCGTCGTGCAAAACGCCTCTGATTGACGTCCTTGAGCCAGAGTTCTTGTGTCGCCGTTTAAAAACCAGTCATAAGAAAACCGCATTCCGCACCTTTCCGGGTCGGCGTTTCTCACCACTCGCCATAACACAGGCAACTGACTTGTCAAGGGTCTAGTTAAGGTGTTTGTCTGGCATTGGCGTGTAGCACAGTAGTTAGTAAATGGACCGGAAATCCAAAGGTGCTGGGTTCGATTCCCAGCTACGCTCTTGAACAAACCTAACTTTTTCACCTTTCTTTCCATTCCATTGAAAAGGTGATTAAGATGCATTTTGCGAGAAAGTCAGCTTTGGTGCCGAAGAGAGGGGGCAAGCAGGGCCATCACACGGATCAGGCTGATATTTATATCTATTAAAATAGAGCACAGTCGAAGACCAACGGTGCATGCCCGGCCACCAGCAACCCCCTAGAACCGGAGCTACACCCCCTCAAAGTTGGGTCGGCAGCAATTTTCGGGCTCATTTTAATAGCTCTAACACCCTCCATTCAAACGATCACCCTTCATTCGTTTCTGCACGCGGCCTACTATTCTCTTGCGACGACGATGGATAATTTGAAACACTGCATTTTTTGTGACGTTCTGTGCTATGGTCCTTGGCATTCATTGAATCCGTCTTTATTCTGTGCCTTCTGCAAGGAACTGATTATCTGTAAGGCCTGCTTTGGCAAGCAACTTCTGGGTGAAAGGACGGCAGCTTCTTTCAAAGACCAAATGATCGACAAAGTAGTCCACTCTATAAACTCGGATAAAATGTTTCTGGCTATTTGTTGCTCGACCTGCTACCGAAAGTCCAAGAATCTCGACTCGCATGTGCCACCTGCTGTTCAGGAAAGTCTGTCACAACCTTCCCCTCTTGATGAAAAAATAGAGGAAATGACTGCTCAGCTGACAAAGATAAACGACGATTTGGCTGCTCTGACAAAATCTGTGAACAGCAGAAAGACTTATGCTGCAGTTCTTCAAACTGCAAAGAATGGACTGCCTCTGCCTAATCCGTCGACAATCTATGACAAGGCGCACTCAGAGCTGGTGCGAGTCTGTGACTGGGAGCGCGAGATCCGAGAACGACAGCGAAGGGACTTGAACATTATTATTAATGGGCTTCTCCCTGACTCTGCGCACGGTCTGGACGCCACTCAGTTGGTCAAAGACTTGTTTGTGGACTTGAAAATTGACTTCACCCAGGTTGCGAACATCCAGTCTGTCAGAGGACAGAGATCGACTGAACCGAAGGTCATCGTCGAATTGAAAGACAGCGCAACCAAAAGAGCGATTTTGGTTAGAAAACGAGCAGTTTTGATGGCCAAGCCGCAGTACGAAAATGTGTTTATCGGTTCTGACTTGACTCCCTGGCAAGCGAAGCAAGCTTTTGACTTACGTTCTGAATTGCGACAACTAAGAGAAAACGGCGAGACTGATTTGTTCGTTGATTATAACGCACTCAAACTTAGGAGGGCTAGGCCTAAAGCCTCCTTGTAAATTGTTGTTATGTTTGCTTGCGTAGAGTGATTCTTACATACGTACGTACAATAGGTAGTCGATACTCTTTATCGGTTTCCGGGATGGAACATTTTTTGGGAGGGCATTAGAGCCGGAGATCGGCCCAGCCCCTCTCTTAGCTAAAGCAAAAGAACAGTTCAGATGATCTGTATTTCAATAAACTTACTTACTACTTACTTAAGCTAGGATCTCGACTCGCAGATGGAATTGTAGCTGGTCCAATCGCCTTTCATGTTCTGGTACTCCGGTTTCCAGATCATAGCTGGTTACCGAGATATTCGCCGAAAACTGCGAAATTTCCACAAATGCCACTCCGTTTTTTTTTCCAAAAATCTTTATAACTTTTTTGTGTAAAGGCCCTGCCAAGCTAATGTTTTAACAAAAGTTAGGCATGAGTGTAACAAAATAAGCGCCCCAAAGTGTGCGGTTAGGGGGGGGGAGGGGGGTTGTTTTGTCCTCTCAAAGGTGTTCGAAAAAATTATTTTTCTGCAAAGCTTAGTTGTTAGCATACTGTTATATGCAGTTTTGTGTGCTGAGTTCGAAAATGCATTCAGTTTAGCTAGATTCGCTCTGGATCGGGAGAAATTGGCGTCCAAATTTGACACCAACCCTTTTTCTTGACTGGCACTACGCACTAGTATGACCATTAACCAAGGTGCGATGCAGTTTTTCTTATGTAGTTTTTGCTGCTGATTCCGAAAATAACTTTATTTTTGCTCTATGTTGCCTACTTTTGAAGATATCGGCATTTTTATGATTTGGGAAGAAAACGGCTGCACTTGCTATAACATGCTCGTTTCAAAGGTGACTCAATTCAGTTGCATCTAGGAACAGAGCCATAAAATTTATATCACCTAATGCAGTTTTTGCCGCTGATTACGAAAATGACATCTGTTTTTCAATCTGACTGCTCTTGAGCTACTTATGTAACTTTTATGCCCCGGTACTCAGACAATAAGTTATCTCCCAAATCTGGACCTAACATGGTATCTATCTGGTGCAGTTTTCCGCTGATTCAGAATATCATCATATTTTGCGCTACGGCCACTCTGTCGCAAGTTGGACCTCCAAATTTCATTAAGAAACATGCCGTGAAGAAGCCGTAATCTGAAATAAATGTTCCGCATTTCATGCATTTCTGAAAGGAATCTTTTTGTCGGTCAATAGTGTACCTGCTGATTTCAAAAATGACCTTTGTTTTTCTCTACTCCTGTTCAATTTTGAGATATTACTGATCAAACAAAATTTGCATTAAAATTCATATATCTCCAAAAGGAGTTACTATAGATTAAAACAAACGCCATTTTTGAACTCACCGGGTCAAAATAGGTCGGGTACACTATTGACTGACAAAAGATTCATTTCAGAAATGCATGAATTCTGAACATTTATTTTAGGATTACGGCTTCTCACGGTGTGTTTCTTAATGAATTTTTGGAAGTCCATAACTTGCGACAGAGTGGCCGTAGCGCAAAAATATGATGATATTCTGAATCAGCGGAAAAAACTGCACCAGATAGATACCATATTACGTCCAGATTTGACAGATAACTTATTGTCTGAGTACCAGGGCATAAAAGTTACATAAGTAGCTCAGGAGCAGTCAGATTGAAAAACAGATGTCATTTTCGTAATCAGCGGCAAAAACTGCATTAGGTGATATAAATTTTTATGGCTCTGTACCCTAGATGCGACTGAATTGAGTCACCTTTCAAACGAGCATGTTATAGCAAGTGCAGCCGTTTTCTTCCCAAATCATAAAAATGCCGATATCTTCAAAAGTAGGCAACGTAGAGCAAAAATAAAGTTATTTTCGGAATTAGCAGCAAAAACTACATAAGAAAAACTGCATTGCATCGCGGTTAATGGTCATTCTAGCGAGTAGTGCCAGTCAAGAAAAAGGGTTGGTCTCAACTTTGGACGCCAATTTCTCCCGATCCAGAGCGAATCTAGCTAAACTGAATGCATTTTCGAACTCAGCACACAAAACTGCATATAACAGTATGCTAACAACTAAGCTTTGCAGAAAAAAATTTTTTTCGAACACCTTTGAGAGGCCAAAACACCCCCCCTCCCCCCCCTAACCGCACACTTTGGGGCGCTTATTTTGTTTGGCCAACTCATGCCTAACTTTTGTTAAAACATTAGCTTGGCAGGGCCTTTGCACAAAAAGTTATAAAGATTTTTGAAAAAAAAACGGAGTGGCATTTTGTGGAAATTTCGCAGTTTTCGGCGAATATGTTGGCAACCAGCTATGATCTGGAAACGGGAGTACCAGAAAATGAAAGGCCATTGGACCAGCTACAAAACCATATGCGAGTCGGCATCCTAGCTTAAGAAACGAATGAAGGGTGATCGTTTGAATGGAGGGTGTTAGAGCTATTAAAATGAGCCCGAAAATTGCTGCCGACCCAACTTTGAGGGGGTGTAGCTCCGGTTCTAGGGGGTTGCTGGTGGCCGGGCATGCACCGTTGGTCTTCGACTGTGCTCTATTTTAATAGATATAAATATCAGCCAGATCCGTGAGATGGCCCTGCTTGCCCCCTCAAAGCTGACTTTCTCGCAAAATGCATCTTAAGTCCCTATGGGACGATCGTACTTTTACTCTCAAAATTTAGCCAAATCTGTCACTTCAACCATTAGTTATGCACTTCCACGTATCCGCCGTCTAAGTAAACACATGGAAGTGCATAACTAGTGGTTGAAGTGACCGACTCAGCCAGAAATTTCAAACTAATAATTCTGAGGTTGCTAGCACGTTGTGTTAAAATTTCAGCGAAATTGATTGACGAACACAAAAGTTACAGATAGATAATGGATCATCCTGTGCGTAAATTGATTGCGGACATACACGTATAGAAACAGACAAGGGCTAGCATTTCGGTTGAGAGGGCGGTAAATTTTCAAATCCTGAGGGGGGCTAGCGGCGGCTGATTGGGGCTGACGGGTGGTATGCCAAAAAGTCCACTTTTTTACAAAAATCAATGATAGGCCTATTTTCCGCTAAATAGCTTTAAATAAGCTACGTATTCTGAGCTCATTCACGCCTAATCTAGGAATACGTTTATCATAATTTTCTGTGCAAAGTTCTTCCTAAAAATTCCGGATAGATAAATAGTCCGTACGTACATAGAATGTATAAAGTCAACATTTGCCCTTTCTCGAAGTATAAAATTCGGGGGCAGGTAGAGTACTAAATCGCTCAAAGATCACACGCAGTATTGGATCACATAAAAAGGCTAGCTATGGCGCTGACACACTAAAAACCGCCGCTTTACAGACAATATACGAACTTTCGTGTTTGACATTTTTAAAGATTGGTCTAAAAATACCTTACCGGAAAAGTGGTAGGGGTTCCAGCAGTCCAGGAGCAACCCCAGACGGCCTGGTACCTGTATACAACAGTCAGGCACTTAACGCCGTTTATGGTACCGACACCATATAAGGTGCCGGTACCATATATGGTACCACTACCATATATGGTACGAAATCTAAACAGAGTGGTACCATATCGTCGCCACTATGGTAAAACGAGCCAAGTAACAAAAAGTCGAAATCGAGAAAATCGTCTTTTAAATATTTGTTACATTTTCGTGATTAGCTTCAATATCAGTTTAAATATTCTTTACCTAAAATACAAGTACATACTTGGTGTGCAAACTATTATGCATGTGTCACTTGTGTTAAATCAAGTCAGCTAACAGGAAAAGCACAAAGCACTTGGCTCATTTTACCAAGATCACCTGGTGATGTCCATGCACATGCCTCTGATTACATGGCTGTATTTTCTGACATAGAGCGAATTTCGACTTCGTTCCTTTGCCAAAACGTTTTTAGGTGCTTTAGCTATAGTTTTTGCACTTACAGTAACTCCATTTTTTCCTTTTTGTTACTTGGCTCCTTTTACCATAGTGGCGACGATATATGGTACCGGTACCGGTAAAACGCGAAGGTAGGGGGTACCATTGTATGGTACCACCACAGGCCCCAAACGTGGGGGTACCATGTGTGGTACCGGTACCTTATATGGTACCACCACAGATCCCGAACGTGGGGTACCATATATGTATAGTGGCGCTACCATACTGTATATGGTGCCGGTGCCATATATGGTACCACTACCTCAGGTACCGGTACCACATATGGTACCGGCACCTTATATGGTATCGGCACCATAAACGGCGTTAAGCGCCTGACTGTTATATCTAACTCTTACCTTTTCGTGGAGGGCGCACACAGGACCTACATACGTTATCGTACCACAGTGCATAGAGGAGGCCAAATTGCACCCAGCAATTTACGCACGCACAGGGAATGGCGGTGACAAAGGAGTAGGCAAAAACGAACTAAGCAAAAAACACGCGAAAGCATGATGCCAAAAAACTAGCCCAGGTGGATAACAGTGGCATACACAGACACAGCAGCGTTTGCGTTAGGGAAGCTAAGGAAAAACTGGCCCAAACAGATAAGACCTGCATACCCAATAGAGCGATTGGATCAAATTACGGGCCGGCAAGGTGCACGTGCCTTTGTAGTAGGTAAATTTCGGTAACTCAAAATCACCAAACCCTTATTGTTGGTTGACCTACACTCAAACATAAAGAAGACGAATGAAAGAAACACAATTTAGCGTTTACAAACGTAGTAGTAGAAAGTGTAGGTGGACAAAGGGTTATGTATGTAAGAGAGAAAGCAAACCTTTCTAGGGTAGAGGGAGGGAGAGTCGTCTATAATCTGAGAGAAAGAGTAGTGGACGTCGGCCACTGACAGTAGAGCATCGCCCACTCTGTCCCCACACAGCACCACAACTCTCATGCCACATCTGTTGCGCAGATCGCTCAAGTCCGGCACGAAGTTTACGTCGCCTTAACTAGCCGCACAGTATACATGTAACAGCTCCGGGCCGACCTGGGGGGAGGGGGTAGGGTTTTCCTCAGGTGGGGGGTCGAGGGGGGGTTTCGCCCAGGTGGGGGGTCCCAAATTTCCAA
Source organism: Sabatieria punctata (assembly GCA_030248155.1). NCBI lineage: Eukaryota > Metazoa > Nematoda > Chromadorea > Araeolaimida > Comesomatidae > Sabatieria > Sabatieria punctata. Next base: position 53,855 of record JASANB010007905.1, read on the forward strand.
AAGCTCCAAAACGCCTAGAAATGCGTTTTTGGCACGTTTTTCTCAGTAAGGACGCTAAAAATCGCTATTTTAAGCTGCCAAATAGCGTTTTAAAGCTAAAAACAAGCAAAAATGACAAAAACAGCTTCCAAAAACACCGATTTTTCTAAAATATCAGCAGTGGAAACCATACATGGGCCGGAAAAATCCGGAGGGGGGGTGGGGGGGTTGAGACCTCGGGGGGGGGGGGGGTCCCCCACCCCGAAAAAAAGGCCAAAAAACGCCTATTTTGCCTTAAATAAGCGAAAATTTCTCCCTCCGGGAGGGGGGGGGGGTGGGGGGGGTTAGCCGGCGAGGGGGGGGTATGGAGTATGTTTGGACGGCCGAGGGGGGGGTATGGCCGGCCGAGGGGGAGGGGTATACCCCCCCCTTACCCCCCCCGGCCCATGTATGGTGGAAACGCCAAATTCGGTTTCCAAAGGCTTTTCAAGTGAATTTTAGGCTAAAAATTAGTGATTTCTGACCCAGTTTGTTAATACTGGAGCCACTACTAGTACTTGTATTTTTTGGTCGGGGGAGGGGTCCCTCAACCTGCCTCGGGGGGGGGTTGGCCTTTCCAGCAGGGGGGGGAAACCCCCCCAAACCCCCCTAGTACATGTATGCCGCACAGTCAGTAGTAATTGAGATTTCCGACAATCTACAGGGTGTCTCAAAAAATGGACACATTTCTTCTTGATATAATTTTAGCAAATCTTGGCTGAAATTTGGACCATAGGTGCCAAAATTCGGAGAAATTTATGTGTAAAATTTGGTTCACCGGGCCTGATCTAATACCAAGAAATTCCAAAAAAGCTGAAATTTGTTAATTCCGAAATCAAACGAAATAATGATAAAAACAGACACATACTTTTGCTGTAATTTCTGGCATACATACAACAGGTCATCCGCCGAGGAGGGAGGCAAGTTGGGGAGCTGGCGCCGGCCGGGGGGTCTGAGTTAAAAAATCGCAATTTTGGGCTAAAAATCGTCAAAAACTGGTAGTTTGAGCACAAATAGAGCTGAAGTGGTGCTTTACAGGCGATTTTAGTGAAATTCTAAAAATTAGCTTTCTGAAAAAAATTTCTTGCGACCAGAAAAATCGGAGCGGTGTGTAACAATTGTCTCGGGCGGAGGGGTCTGGCCAAAGTCGGGGGGGGGGGGCACCCAGAAAAGCTGTTACATGTACGTACGTAGATGTACTAGGGAGCATGCCTTTCCCCAGAAACTACGGGCTGATCCCCGGAGCAGGACCCCCATCCAATACGATTTTTCCATTTCCAATTCCGATCTTTCTGGCACACAAATTCTTGAATCATTTGCGAAAATTTAATGCAAAACGCTGACCTTATTTGTATTTCATTCAGCCAACATTACCGTTTGGTCATTTTATAACTGAACTCAAAATTATGTACGTAGTACTTTAGTTACTCTCAAATGAATTCTGGCAAAGCGCCTGCAACTGTTATACGTAGGTACATTATCATGCATGGGCAGGGGGGTAAGGGGTTTACCCCCTCGATGGCCCATCCCCCTCCCCGACCCGCCATCCCGGAGGGAGAGATTTTCGCTTATTTGTGGCAAAATAGGCGTTTCGTTTTTTGGACTTTTTTTTGGGACCCCCGACGTCTCCAGACCCCCTCCGGATTTTTCCGGCCCATGTATGGTACATGTATGAACAATGAACAATGATTAAAATGGCACGTTTGCGCTAATCTTTGTAGAAAAGCGTGTTGTTCTACTGGCAAAGCAGTAAAAAGTTGGTCCAAAATTACTATACATCCCTGAAAAATCGGACGGTTGTGGAAAAAAGTAGTCCCGTCAACCCCCAAGTTACAGTCTGAATAAAACGTACCGGAAATCAGCACTACAGTAGCGGGCGCTTTGAAATTGAGCGCGAACTTTCTAATCCAACAGCGTAGCTTGTCGTCGGCTGCATTTTTGGCATGCGAACCCACATGCACGATGCTGACCTGTAGTGATAAAAATGAAAACAATCAATAAATAAATAATCGGCTCTCAAAAAACACAGACCTCTGCAGAATTTAACTCATCTATTATTAGAGAGTTCTGTTTGTTCACATTGACCACACAAACAAACTGCTGTTCGCAGAGGTTGGGGGCAGCCACTTTGGCGCGAATCCGAGCCACCACTTCGGAGACTTTCTTGTGCTTCGGCAGCTGACAGTTCTCCAGGTCCCAGAATATGCCCAGCGGCTCCGCTTTGCTCTGTGGCCCTGACATTGCCGCCTTATCTCTCAAGGCCACTGCCGAGGGAAGAAAAACAATCAATTAATTAATGTAACAGTCAGGCACTTAACGCCGTTTATATGGTACCGGTGCCGGTAACAACGCGAAGGTAGGGGTAACATATATGGTTCCACCACAGGTCCCGAGCGTGGGGTACCATATATTATGGTACCACTACCTAAGGTACCGGTACCATATGGTACCGGCACCTTATATGGTGTCGATACCACAAACGGCGTTAAGTGCCTGACTGTATAAGGAAAGAAACCAAGCAGAAACAATCACTGAAACTCTGCAAAATGCACAATTTTTTGACGACTGAAGCTACTAAAACTTGGCTAACTGAGTCTGAATCTGTAAGCTTCTGAGAAACCAAACGTTAGCTACGCTATTCAGGAAACAATTAGGTCTCAAAAACTCAAATTAGGTTTTTAGAGGTCCTAAACAGGGTTCCGGAACGGTAATTTGGATTTCTGATTTCTGTTGCCCAAAATAGGGTTACAGGACCCTAATTTGGGTCTCTGAAGCCCTAACTTTGGTTTCTAAAGCTCTAAATAGGGCCCTAATTTGGCTTTCCTTCTGTAGACCCACAAGGGTTTTGGAGCCTTAATTTGGATTTCAAGATCTCAAAATAAGTCTCCAGAAATGCATTTTAGCTGTATTACAAGTATCTCGAATATTAGCTTTCACCAAAAATTTCGAGAAATGCGTTTTTCAGTATTTGAAAACTTTGATCAGACATAACTCAAAAACTAGGCAAAATACCTCTGAGCTATTTACAGCCGTAGATACCTAAAGCGATATGCTATCGATCCATAAAAAATATTGGGGCGTCATGGAAGGTGGACTCCAGAAGGACGTATCAGTATAGGGCGCGCTCTGGAGGTCCTGTTTTTCAAATAAAAATGTACCCATAGGGGACGCATAGGCATAGGGCATCTTTGCTGTGTTTGGCTGGGCCAGAACGAAGAAAAGGGGATTAGCTGTCTTCGTTTCGAGATAATGGTCACCAGCCAGAGGCGCTCTGGTGTACGCTGGTGAGAAAGGGGAAACCAATCTTTTCAAGGTGAGTAACAAGAGTGTTTGCCTGGCCCTAATTACGAATTAATCCGGTTGGTGAGCTGTGTTTATAGGTTAGGCGTGACCGCGCCGCCTTTATATGTCCCCGGCAAAGGGAAAAACGCCATCTCTGCGTTTGGTTAAGGTGTCCTAGACTCGCCCACCCGCCCCATATAGAACCTGGGAGAGAGCCTTACGCATCACACATCTAATGCATGGTCTGATTAACCACCAGTCACATCTTTAGGGGGCGTGCAAAAATTACGTAATGGCATGAGGGGGGAGGGGGGGTTCGCCAAAAGATTACTAATCATTACGGTGGGGGGAGGGGGGTTGACGATTTTATTACGTAATTTTTTTTGACGTACAGTACATGTACATGTCATCTCGATTTGAAGCTATTGGGCTTATATTTTCTCAATTTCACTTAGATCAACGTGTAGATTAGAGAAGCTAACCACCGTTTAAGTCAGTGCTTTCCTATTTTTAAAATGCTAAACGGCAACAGTCACCTTTGACATCTTATTAAGAGTTTATGAGGGTATAGCATTTATCGACTCCATCTTTTACAAGGTTGGTGCGGCTTTTTCGAATAACATTCCCACCAGAGTCAAAAATTTCCCTGACCAATCAGAGTGAGAACATTCTAACAAGGGTGAGAAGTTTTTAAAAATTGGCTCTGAAAAACGTATTTAAACGGTATTCTGAGGGTAAAACTTCAAGTTGTAGTAGTTGTGGAAAGTCAGAAGTCCCATTTTCAAAAGGGTGGTGTGTAAAGCTTTGACAGGGCCCTTTGGGCGAGAGAGGATTCTACTGCTATCAAATTTTTCCCTGACTGGACACCAAATTACCTGACTTTTTAAAAATTCACCTGACTTTTCAGGTCCCGCACGAACTCTGGTTTATGACTATCCCAATAATGGCTTCTATGTAAAACTAAGACTATGCGTACATGTCATAGTTGTAGCTCATTAATAAAGAAAACTAAGAAAGATATCAATTGTTACTGTATATAGATGCCATTTTAATAAGAACGTCATTTTACATAGAATTGGACGCAAAAATTTCGGCTCTAACTCTTCAAAAAATTGAAATTTCGGGGGGGGGTAGCGAAATTATTACGTAATCAGGGGAGGGGGGTCAGGAAATTATTACGGGCGATTATCAGGGGGGAGGGGGGGGGTCCGAAAATGGGCAAAAATACCATTACGTAATTTTTGCACGCCCCCTTACTGTGAACTGTCGCAAGTGTGCTAGCTGAGCCCAATGTTTGGCAACATGCGAGGCACCCCCATCAATAGCTTTATCCTTGGCAATTCTGTCAAGTTTCAGGGTCCAAAGAAGATCCCCACTTCCACTTGGCCCAACGTTGGCGAACGTTTGAGGCACTCCGTTTGCCCCACATTTGGTAATGTGTGAGGTCTCATTGATTTTGGCCTAAAGCATCTAGCCACTCTGTTTTTGAAAAATAAACTCTCGCGAAGCCAGCACAGCCCTTGTTCAGCTTTGTAGTGCCGCCCTCACCTGGCTGTTTGACCTACGTATGCGGCACGGTCCCCAACCTAGCCACGTCATTTCTGCCCCAGGCAGTGGTGGAGGCTTCCAAGCGCCCCAAAACCGAAACTCACCATCGCAGAGCACTTCACCCCTCATATTTCTTTAATAATCCAATCGTTTGGTCACTTATCTGCCTCACTGCAGGATCAGCGAGTGACAGTCTGATATGTACCAGCATGTCTGTACATGTTCCCTGTTTTGTGTATCGGCCGTCTAGGCCAGTGTTTATTGATCGGTTGGCACGCTGAGCAAACAGCTCTTGCGTCCGCGCTTTGTCTCGGCCAGCTGTAAATCGTGACATGGGGTGTCGGCCGGCCCTAGTCTGTAAGTGTGTGTAACACACGGCCAAAGGGAAGGCCAGCACCGTGTTAAACTACTCACTCTCTCTCCGCGTGTGCCTGCCTTGTGGTTGGCCTCAGTTTTCTCTCTTGTGTAGTGCGCGTGTTTTGGCCAGCCATTTGCTGTAAACTGGCAGTGTTCACTCTACTGTGCCTTTGGAGTAAAAAGCTTGTTGTTGCATCGGCTCTAGCACTGTGATGACCGGTAGGTAGGACAACGAGCACAACACGAAGAACAACAGAGGACCAAGGCCACAGATGGAACAGTGGCGATGCAACTTCGACTTGAAGCCATGCCGGCCTGCCACTGCCACTGAGGGAGTCTCAGCCATTGCCAGCAAGTGAGTCTGTTGCCTAAAACGTTCGATTTGGGTGAGCCTTCGCAAGGGAGCATTGAGGATGGAGGAGAGTCATGTGAAGGGAGTTCGCGCAGGTATTGACCCAGCTGGTGAACACCGGCCGGCCGGCCAGCGTAATTGCTCGGCGCGCGCTGCACGCTCTTTATTGTTCGGCGGCAACTTTAAACTGACTTTTGGCAGGTGGGCTAGGGAAGGCTACTGACACTCTTTTACTCGATCACAAATGCACAACGAATACAATACAACATACTGTACATATCATAACATATTCAACGAAATTTACAATGGGTATGCATTTGCAACGCTCCGTAAGAAATTTTCAAACATATTTGGAACAAAGCGACCAGCGCACGATCTTTGCAGAGATCGCCACCACATCTCCGCCAAATGTTTCTCCAAGTGACCGCCAACGCCTCTTTTTCTTCGCATGATGTCTTCCTTTGGGAAATTCCAGGAAGCCTCAATGGCTTGTGTGTTGGCCATTGTAGTTGGATCGACGTAGTTTTCTTGGCGCCTTCATTTTTGGCGCCTAAAAACAAGCAACTATCTCATTACTTAGTAAAAGGTTAATACCTTATCCAAAAGAATCCAACACACATCTCGGCAGAGATTATACCAAAGAGAAACAGTCTTTTTGTTGACGCCCACTCTTGACACGGCAGCTTCAACTGACAACTGACGAATGGACACCCATCGTTTGCACGCTCTAGTACATCGCCACCAAAGACCTTTGGCTCCCGGTCTCACTTTCGGTCCGCTCATTGGTGTGTTGCACTTTTTGACATTCCCTTAACATAAGTTTACTGCTGCTGCTGCTGCTGCTAAAGTTAGTAAAAATAGTTACCTTTTGATTGGAAGGATGTGAAACTGCTGAAGATATTCGACCAATGCGCTGTCATCCTCGATCAAGCGAAAAAAGTCTGCATCAAGTAGAGGTTTTGTGGCAGTTGCAAACATTTAGAAGGAGCGAGAGAGAGAGAGAGAGAGTGCAAATAAAACAACAGCTCGGCTGACAGCACATTCAGAGGTGTTCATTTCTTGTCAAAGATGATTTACAACCAGCTAACCGGTTGCGGCCGGCCAGCTGACCACCGCCCTGCTTGGCCGGTCCGCCTACCAGCAGCCAGTTTAAAGTTGCCGCCGAACAATAAAGAGCGTGCAGCGCGCGCCGAGCAATTAGGCTGGCCGGCCGGCCGGTGTTCACCAGCTGGGTCAATACCGTTCGCGCATCTTGTTTCACTACCAAGGGAGGAGCGGTGTGCCTAGTCACTACACTGATGGCACAACAAGGAATAAGCCGACTCTACCTACTGCTGCCGGATTGCTACTGGGCATGTCCAGGTACCCAGCCTGTGCTGATGTGGCCCTTATGGGAGCAACTACTCACCTCATTCGTTACTGGTGTGGACACAACTAGACCTGCCAAGGGCAAGCTCACAAATCGGTTTCTGCAGCGATCGCAGTCTTCTGGAGAGTCTGTGACCAACTACATTTGGGCACTGTGACTACTACTGCAGGAGTGCACCTTCCCAGCTACAGATGGCGCGATCATGGAGGCAGACCTGAGGGAGTACCTGCTAGCCATACAGTTGGTCAAGGGAATGGGCTGTTGCAAAACACAGTTGTTGGGCCAGAGAGATGTCAAATTGGACAGATTCGCTGAGATTGCGCAAGCAGATGAGATGGCGCGCCTCGATGCTGCCAAACTGATGGGAGGCCTATACAAGCAAGTGGATCGGTGTGGCCAGTCAAGACCGGAATCAGCACAGAGGACCAAAGGGGCAGAGAGGAGGCCAGGAGCGCCATCCCCAGCCTGCTAAGCCTGCTAGTGATTCAGAGTCAGAGATGGAGAGTGAGTCAGATGCAGAGGGAGTCTGCACAGCCTGTGGCAGACATGGTCACAGAAAACACCAGATCATGCAAGGCGAGGGATCGTGAGTGCCGCACCTGCCAGAGAGTTGGCCACTTCACCAGGATGTGCAGACCAGAATGACCCAACCAGTCGAGAAGCCATGGGAGCCAAGGTAGGTCAGAGGGAGACCGAAGAAGTGTGCCAATCAGTGGAACACTGCCTTCCTCTCCAAGAGCCAGACTGGTGGACCACTACAGCAACTCGGACTGACAGAAGATCGAAGCAGGACTATTAGGCGATGCCGATTAGGCGATGCCGATTAGGCGACACCGATTAGGCGATTTAGCGGTACTATTAGGCGACAGTACTATTAGGCGACAGAAATAATTTTTTCTATAAGTCCGTATGACAACATAGGTTACCACTAAAACATAGAAACGACCCCACTCACCCACCTGAAGCCGACTGTTGTTCCTAATCCCACACACTAAAATCGCCGCGGCCCTCCCGCCAAACCGGCAGGCCCACCCTCAAATTTTCGGATTTTGACTACCCCAACCCCAACCCATTTTTCCGGCCCATGTATGCATCCGATCCGATCCGATATATTGGGGGGGCCCGTACGGCCCTATGATCAGACCAACATGTCCATTTCATTACCCCATATCATCTCTCTTCATTTCGGATACTATCACCAACGCAAGGCTCAACCAGCCTTGGGGGATATCTAGCGGTTAGGTATACCCGAGGCTTTAATCAACCTCAGGAGGTCCCTAACTGTTACATCGCTCAAGTCCTGGGTGGTAAGATATCGACTGCCCAGAATAGCTTGTCTACGTCCAGCCAATGCATCACATTCTGTGACCAAATGTTCAGGCGTTTCCTCCTCCTCTAAGCAAAATGAGCATGTTGAATCATCCACCAAGCCCATGATGCTGAGGTGTCTATTAAGGTTACTACTGTGTCCAGTTAACCAACCGACCACCAGTTTCAGTTCCCTTCTACTAAAACTAAGTAATTCTCTGGTCACCATCAATCTGGGTCCCAGAATGAACTGCTTAGATTGCCTACAGTCGGTTCGTAGATCCCAGGCAGTTTGCAGCTGGTTCTTTGCCCAACTTCTTAAATCTGTCCTCACTTTCCTAACTGAGATGCCAAGGGCCGGTTCCGGCCCTATAAGTGGTAACTCAGCAGCTGCCCGAGCTAGTCGGTCAGCCTGATCATTTCCCTCCACTTCCGAGTGTCCAGGTACCCACATCAGCTGTAGCTTCTTACGAAGCACCAGTCGTTGTAGTTCCCTAACACACTCTGCAACCAACTTAGAGTTGACGCGTGGAGATTCTAGTGCTCTTAGAGCTGCTTGACTATCTGAGCAAATACAGATCTTCTGCTCTAGACAGTTAACTAATCCGGGTTCCCTGGCGCAGTTCAAAATGGCATAGACCTCCGCCTGGAAAACCGTTGCGTATTTTCCCAGGGGAAAGGAATCCTCTACCCCTAGTCTCTGTATAAATACTCCTGCTCCCGAATTCTCCAAACCTGTTAACCTGGAACCATCCGTATAACAGTAGAGAGTATCAGTTGCATTAGGAACATTACCTTGCCAGACCTCCCTACTCGGGAAGTCGACCTGGTATTTCTTATCAAACACATAATTGGGTAGTTGTTGGTCACTTGGGAATTGGTACAATGGCGATAAATCGCACAATTGTGCCCAAACACTACAGTGACCACGACCTACCCTGTGCCACTGATTAGTACTTTTAAGTCTGTAGCAGGTCGCCATCGCTTCCACTTGAATCCAAGTGTGTAGCAGTGGAAGACACAACAGAACTTCCATTGCTGCTGTGGGTGTTGTTTGTAGAGCCCCTGTTATGCATAGACACGCCAGTCGTTGTAAACGGCCCAGCTGTGCTTTTGCGCATTCCAGGTTTGTCCGTTTCCACCACACCACAGCAGCAAAAGCTATCATAGGTCTAATGGTCACAACATAGAGCCACTTGACCACCTTAGGAGACAGTCCCCAATTCTTCCCAACAGCTTGTTTGGCTTGACAGAAAGCTGCTCTGGCCTTGGAGCATCTGGTTTCAAGGTGAACTGCCCAATCTAACCGGGAGTCCAAATAGACTCCCAGATATTTTACTCGCTTTACTAACTGGAGCCGCTTCCCATAGATCTTAGGGAGCTTAAGCCCAGTTAGCAGCCGTTTCCTTGTGAAAAGGATCAGCTCTAACTTGTCCGGCTGTACGGCCAGACCTTCTTCTTCACACCATCCTTGGACAACCGTAAGTGCCCTCTGCATGAGGTCACATACAGTGTCCAAGAATTTTCCTACCACAAGAACTACTCCATCATCCGCGTAGCCCAGGGCATAAAACGATGAGTCGTTTAGACGCACCAACAGGCTATCAGCAAGGAGTATCCAAAGTAGGGGAGATAAAACCCCTCCTTGTGGACATCCCCTGCGCGCATTGATGGATCTGCTACATTGCCCCATTTGAGCAGTCACTGTACGGAGTTTGAGCATGGACCCAATCCATTGGATAAGGGTGGACTCCACGCCCCGCCTCCTCAGTGCCCGTTCAAATGATGCAAACGATGCATTGGAGAAGGCGCCTTCTATATCGAAGAATGCTCCAAGTGCAAACTCTTGATGCTCTAATGCTCTTTCTACACGACCAACCAAGCAGTGTAAGGCCGTTTCCACAGACTTGCCTGCCTGGTAGGCATGTTGACTAGGATGGAGCGGTACATGCCGAAGCACCCCGTCTCTCAACCACCTATCTACCAATCGTTCCACGCTCTTTAGCATGAAAGAGGATAGGCTGATTGGTCGAAAGGATTTGGCCTTAGCATATGATTCCTTACCTGGCTTAGCTATGAAAACAACCCTCACCTCTCTCCAGAGTTGAGGTATGTAAGCCAGTGCTATTGATGCTCTAAACACTTGCACCATAGGTTTGACAAGAATATCAAGCCCTTGTTGCAACAGTGCCGGAAAAATTCCGTCTGGACCAGGGGTTTTAAATGGTTGGAAAGATTTTACCGCCCATTTCACCCTATCTTCAGTAACAATTCGGTTAGCCAGTGCCCAGTCCCCCAAAGCTCCTCTCAGAACTTGGTTGTCTGGTTGTGGTGCCGTATCTACCATAGTACCACCAGGGAAATGCACTTCCAGTAGGTGTGACAAAGCAGTCTCCCTACTCTCTGTGTATGTCCCATCCGGTAGTTGCAGCATACCTGCTTCTATGGGAGAATCTCTGCTGAGAACTCTGTTTAGTCGTGAGGTGGCCTTAACCCCCTCGACTTCCTCACAGAATTCTCTCCAGGATTTCTGCTTTGCAAACTTTATAGTTTGCTTATATTCTCGTTGGGCCACCCTGTACTCTGCCCAGTCCTGTACGGCCCGAGTGAGCAGTGCCCGATGGAGCTTCTTTCTACTCTTTTTTCGTAGTGCTGACAATTGCCGGTTCCACCATGGCACCCGGCCATTTCCTACCCTAACTCGCTTTAAAGGACAAGCCTCTTCAAACGAAGTATGTATGCATGTCGCAGAACATTTATAAAGCGCCAGATGGATGGACGCGCCACATCAAATTCTCGCTGCGAAACTCTGTGAGCTGCTTCCGCAAGTTATTGGTGCGTCGTGCATCGTCTGCATCCAAAGTGCGTTAATAAACATAGCAACCCAAAAAATATGTGGCCGACCCATCGGGCGCTCGCGTGCTCGACGCAAGCTGGGGAATAGGGGCAATTGCCAGGATCTGAGTTAGAAACAGTCAGGACAGGTGGCTTGTTTAGCTTTAACTTAACGAACGAGACATGATTTTAAAATTTAGTGCCACTTAGCCATGCATAGTTAAAAACAGCACATTTAGGCTTACAGCTGAACATGGCCCCCTAACTGATTCAGAAGGCCCGCCTAATTGGTACTATTATCTATTAATGTTTTTTGTCGCCTAATAGTACCATCGCCTAATCGGCATCGCCTAATCGGCGTCACCTAATAGTACCGTACCGATAGAAGATGGCCTTTTAAGAAAAGGGTGTTGATATGTACCAGCATGTCTGTACATGTTCCCTGTCTTGTGTATCGGCCATCTAGGCCAGTGTTTATTGATTGGTTGGCACACTGAGCAAAAAGCTCTTGCACCCATGCTTTGTCTTGGCCAGCTGTAAATCGTGACATGGGGTGTTGGCCGGCCCTAGTCTGTAAGTGTGTGTAACACAGGTCCAAACGCAAGGCCAGTGCAGTGTTAAACTACTCACTCTCTTTCTGTGTGTGTGCACCTGCCTTGTGGTTGGCCTCAGTTTTCTCTCTTGTGTAGTGCATGTGTTTTGGCCAGCCATTTGCTGTAAGCTGGCAGTGTTCACTCTACTGTGCCTTTGGAGTAAAAAGCTTGTTGTTGTGTCAGCTCTAGCACCATGATGACCGGTAGGACAAGGAGTGTGACACAAAGAACAATGGAGGACCAAGGGCACAGATGGAACACAGTCCTCCTTACACTCTGTTTCTTGAGTTCCCTGTGAGTTTCAGAAGCTCTTTCCCTAAGAGTTGCCGACCTGTACTTCTGCCTAGATCTACTATGTCTGACTGTCTGCTCAAGCAAGACAGATGTTTACCACCAAAACGCTGTGGTGGCCATGCAGCGTTTCTCAAACTCCATTGCCTGTCACTCTGGTTGAGCGCCTGCTGGTCCAGTGCTTCCCTAACCATCAGCATCAGTACTGGCTTTTCTATGCCTTATGAGGGATCAGAGATGGCTGTTCTAAGGCTATCCCTCATCAAACCTGGTCATGTGGACAGGTTCGCTCTGAGCTTGAGAGGGTGCTCAAGGTGGTTGGACTGTCTCCACACTTGTATGGTTTCTGCAGCTGTCACACCGGTGGGGCAATGGAGGCTAGCTATCAGGAAGGGCCATTTAGAGTGCATGGTGATGAGACAGTCGCTGGTGCTTCCAACAAGCTTTTGCGCGATATGTGTATGACTCTGCATCTGACCGCACTAAAGTTTCTCAAGTGCTGTAGTTGGTAATGCGCTCAGTATCGATTATTGCGGTGTGTGTGATTTTCGTTTTTGTGAATTGAGAGTTGTAGATGTACCTTTGTTTTGACAAAAAGCACCAATGCATATTTCATACATACATACATTGTTTTCCTGTACCCATTATGTATCATGCAGTCTATGACTGTGCTTAACTCTGACACATAAATTCCTTTTTAACAGCATTTTGTTGGTCTATTTAGCAGAGAAAAATTAGGTTACACACGGCACAAGGGAAGCGCTGTGGAGCACTTAATTAATATGTATTAATTCCGACGATTTCTGACCTTCCGATTTCCCCCAGGTACACCTAACCCGGATCGGGGAAGGTCAGAAATCGACTATACTAATTAATTAACTTCCTCATACTCTACAACTCCAGAGCGTGCCCAATACTGATGCATCTCCCTAGGTGTATTTATACATTTGGAAAACACGCCCTCCAGAGCGTGCCTTATACTGATGCGTCTCTAGAGATACTTTGGGTTAGGTGTAGCTGGGGGCGGGGGGAAATCAGGGAAGGTCAGAAATGGACTACACATTAATTAATTAACTTTCTTATGTCTATACCACTCCAGAACGTGCCCTATACTGATGCGTACCCCTAGGGGGTATTTTTATATTTGGAAACAGGCCTTCCAGAGCGTGCTCTATACCGGTACGTCCCCAAAGGGGTATTTTTTAATTTGGAAAACAGGCCCTGGGGAGCATGCCTATACTGATGCGTCTTTAGGGGTACTTCTATATTTGGCAAATTAGACCCCGGGTGTGCCCTATGCTGATATAGGATCATCAAACACGTCAGGCGAAGGGCTTTCAAACGATATATGACATGACCATTTTGGACGACGATTTTGAAATTTGGGAATTTTGCCAAAAATAATCGATAAGCTATATTTATCAAAAAACTTGTTAATTTATAATTACTATGTTCATTAAAAACATTAATTTCTGTTTGGGATTGGTTCCTGATTCCCCAATCCCCAGCTACACCTGTTCTGGTACTTTTATTTGGAAAAACAGGACCCCCGAGGTGTGCACTATAGCCATGTAGTGATCATTAGACTTGTCAAGCGAAGGGCTTTCAAATGACATGCAAAATTACCACATTTGGACGATTTTCAAATTCTGGAATTTTGCCAAAAAATAATCGATAATCGATATCTATCGATAAAACTTGTTAATTTATAATTAATTATGATAGTTAAACACATTAATTTCTGTTTGGGATCAGTTCCTGATTCGCTCCCGGCTGGTACCTAAAAACTGCAGGAAGGCCGGTAATTACGACAAAAAACTTCCTCAGCAGGAAGAAACCAAGCAGGAAAAATAATAGCACGCCGGAAAAATCTGTTAGCAAACAACTGAAACAATCACGCACGGCAAAAGTAGTCAGCTAGCTCCTACGCTTTTTTCTTTCGTTTTTTGTTCCGGCTCTCCTCGTCCTCCCACAACCGCGAGATGATAATCACTGGAATGGAACGATGGAATGGAATGGAACGACCATGATAATCGCTGGAATGGAACGGAAATCACTGGAATGGCAAATATAGAACGTCAAAAGGCTCTAAATGCATGCTGCAACTATTTACTAGACTGCATGGGTCACTAGCCCAGCGGAACAGGCGTAGACTAACAGTTTTATTTGAATTACATAGAATTACATTTTACTTGAATTACATAAAATTACATAACGGATACACTTCTGTAAGCTTTTAGGCTAAACTTGGCCCTACGTATATTCGACAAATTTTTAAAGTACTCACGTACAATGTAATGTATGCAGTACAAAACTGCAAGCCGAAATACTACATACAGTACTACAGGGTGTCCCACTTCCGCAAATGTTGACCAATAGTGAAATTTAGAACATACATGCCACTTAACACTTAGGGGCCGTCCATAAACGACGTCGTTCCAGAGGCGGGGAGGGGGGTCGGCTGAAATGCGACGATAGATGACGCACCAGGAGGGGGAGGGGGTTAGCAAAAAACGACGTCGCTTTTTTCGGAATTTTAGGGAACTTTGAATGTATAATTTTCGATGTTTGTACATTCTGTCAAATATTTCTACATACAGAAAAGTTTCCCAGAGTGGTTGAAGGGATTATTCAATTCATTATACAGTATGGCAACAAGAAAAAATGACAGTACTGCATGTACTGCACTTTTATCGGGGGGCGGGGTAAACCGAAAACGACGTCGCATTAGGGGGAGGGGGTCCCCAGAAACGACGCAAGGCGATTTTCGGGGGAGGGGGGCCGAAAATCGGGATTTTGGAACGACGTCGTTTATGGACGGCCCCTTAAGGGTAGTTATTGATGACAGATGCAGTTACGTTCTGGTATTCAAGTGCGCACACACACAGTGCAATTGTGCAATTGTGTTTAACATATTTTTTGTTGACTGGCTTGTTGTTATCTGATCCACTCGTACTACTACATATGTACCAGTTTGTTTTGTGTCCATAAAAGTTTCTTCCTTGCACTACATAGCGACGTTCACTGCGCAAATCGCCAACAGCAATACAGTCAGGCACTTAACGCCGTTTATGGGACTGGCTGGCACCATATAAGGTGCTGGTACCATATATGGTACGGTACTTAGGGTAGTGGCACCATATGGTATCCCCACGTTTGGGGAATGACCATGGGTGCCGGGCCGGTACCATATATCGTACGAAATTTGAATGAAGTGGTATCATAGTATGATATATTATATGATACTGGAACCTTATATGGTGCCAGTACCATAAACGGCGTTAAGTGCCTGACTGTTATGCGTAGTTATGATGTTACGAATATAACTGGGTAGATGCTAAGTTTGGTGAGCAAATTCCAATCCCTTCTGGTTTTATGATGCAAAAAAACTAAGAGTTATGATGGTCCACCGAAACTTCAAATTTTTAGCTAATTCAAAGAATATGGGTCTGAAATTTGCAGGAATGATTGATGTTGCCATTGGGCATAACATACTGAGTGAGTAGCCCTGTAGCTCAAAGCGTTCTAAAATTTTAGAATTTCAAAAACATGACAAAATGTCACTTTTCTTTGGTGAAATGATGATTCTGAAGATTTTCGATTTTCCAAAAACACTGTGGGGAACGTTTCTATCATGTCCCTTCATTTGTCGAACATGCTACTACAATCTCTGTTGATTAACTAACTTATTCATTGATTTCATTGTATGTAGAAACTGAGGATTTTTCAACTATGGGATTCTCCATCATGTTTTTGAAATTCCCCAATTTTGCTGCCATTAGAGCTTCATGGCTGCCAACTCAGTATGTTGGACCACCATAAATCTTAGTTTTTCGGTAATAAAACCGGAACGAGTTGGAATTTTCGGACCAAATTAACGCAGTGTCTACCCAGTTATATGGTTAATTAATCCTAAAAAGTTGAGCCAAATCGGTAAACAAATGATCTAACGGTCTAATTTGCCGTTCCAGTGATTCCCGTTCCATTCCAGCGTTCCATTCCAGTGATTCCCCACAACCGCGTAGCCAAGCGGCCAGAAAAAATCGAGCAGGGCGCGGCGTGCCACTCTGATATGAACGACTTAAAAACTTCTTTAGCTTAGTATATCTAAGCCTAACCTGAAACTAAGTTTACGCCTAAACAGTTTCACCCAAAGCCTAAAGCTTTAACCGAGGTCCAAGCCTGCCTCTGAATTCACGCATTGGGCAAGGTTCACGGGCGGCATCAAAAGCGGTTTTGCCGCCAATTCAAGAACGCCACTCTTTTTTGTCTTTTTTGATTGGCAATTCTTATTCATGTTTTCGTCTCGAAACTTTTTTCGTCTGTAATCTGAGATGAGTCTAGACAAGGGCGCCAATTTCAAATCAAATTCAATAAACGGATTGCGCTATAGGCAAAGGCAGGGCTGTTTGTTTTCCGGAAAAAACTCAAGCCGGTTTTTTTTCGTTTTTTTTTTCAGTTTTTTGCGTTTTTTTTCCAAAAGTTATTTTCCGAGATGACAGAAAAAATTTTTAACAATCGCTTTTTATTGCAGAATTCAACGAAATAGCGTGAGTTTTATTACGAAATGCACTAATTTAATCTTTTAGAGTAGTAATTTGATTTTAAAACAACAAAAATACAATAATAAAAGTTGCCTGAAAATGGTACCAGTATTTTTTGCCAAAAACAGCTAAGTTATGCCAGGAAAATGCTTGTAAGGCTTTTATTAACGTAAATTTAAAGCATTTGAAGCGAATTTAACGAGTTATTGTGCCTATTTCCTTTAAAAACTTGCTTGAGTTTTTTCCGAGCCCCTAGGAAAAAACCGGTTTTCTTCCAGAAAAAAAAAACGAAAACAACCGAGGAAAAAACGACCCAACAGCCCTGGGCAAAGGTACTGGTCTGGTAGGACGGGGGATAAGTGATTTTTATGAGCCACCAGCTCTGTAGCTTGGGCATCGGCAGATAAAGGCGTAGATAACTCTTTAAACAATTTAACTTAACAGTTGCATCTAAAGTTTTTGTACCTGGGTTTTCGAAATATACGCCCATCGAACTCTGATCTGATAAAACATTTCGTCCTGGAAGAGATAAAAATATGATGAGAAATGCGTTAAATCTTCAAAAATTGGGGCTAAAAGCATCATGAGTTTCAGTATAGTACAAACAGGATCAGTTTTTTGTCGAAAAATCAGTCGAGAAAATTCAAATTACAGACAAAACAACGCTCAGCCAGAAAGCATCTGGCATTTGCAAATAAACGCACATCTACAGCCGCCCCTGGGCGTATAGTTAGATTAGAATTGAAGTTGTGAAAATGCAAAAACTAAATAAACGCCCATGGGCGTACATACATATGTATGGAAAAATCCGGTACAAAAACGACAAAGTTCTCCTAAACATGTTTGCCCAGATCTGTAGCCTTCCTCACCAACACTACGTATTGTACATGTAGCCCGTTTACGCGATATTTACAAAGCCAAAAGTAGAGTGCGAACAGGTATTGGGTATTGGGCCTCTTGTCGCCCAACACCCAACACTAATTAGGATCTGTCAAAATCGATGTTAACCTGAAAAATTTACCTGGAAATTCCGAAAAGGTTAATCGATTACTAGGGCTGGACAGCTGTTTTTGCGTTAACTTCTTGTAACACACCGAATCATGACATGTCACCTGTGTTTTGTGACTCATACATGACTGATTCGCATGACATGTGAGTCCAGTTTTTTAAGAGTACTCATGAATCAAGGTATGATAAAGTGTCCGATGTCATAATTGGGTGATGACATGTGATGGAAAATATGACAGCTGTCATGAATGAGCATTTCCAGAACCAGATTGAGAGTTGTCATGTAGGCATGACATGTCATGTACGTAGTATTTTTTGGTCGATAGAATGGCTGAATCACGAAATCCGCATACTGTATCTAAATTATTTCAACTAAATATTTCAGGTAATCGTGCGTTTCGATTTTTTGCCTCTTCCAAACAAGGACTTGTTGGCTTGCACTCTGTGCATATATTTCTATGGCAATGGCTATCTTTATCGAGCATATCTCCTTAGGTATCTAATGTGATTGAGTAGGAAAGAAAGTAGAACATGGTAAAAGTGCAAATTTTATTGCTGAAAACTGGTAATTAATTTTATTTCATTCTGGATGCGTAATTTGGGTTAGATCCTTTGCCAGTCCCAACCTAACCTGCCCAGTGCATCGACCTCAAGCAGACTTAGTTTCTGGGCACACCCCCAAAAAGGCGCGGTACAATTAGGCCTTACCGCAAGCAAGTTATCAGATTATCAAACAAAAAATAAATGAGGCATACTCTGACACCTTCAGTCAAAATAAGCACTAACTGTGTCGCCAAAGGCCTTGACTCTTACTGGTGCATGAGAAAGAGTTTCTTTGTCGGTGTTCTTTGTGAGCGTGTGTGGAGCGTCTGCTGGAGGCGCCCGTGAAGGAGCTGCTGGAGAAGTCGTCAGAGGCAGTGTTGTGCCTAGCTCAAATTGCTAAAACTCGGTAAGTATTCAGTAAGTAAATCCAGATTTTTTGAAATTCAGTATGTACGAGTAAGTACTGGGTTTTTCAAAGAAAACCCGGTAAGTACTCAGTAAACAATTGAGCAAACTCGGTAAAATCTTCAAAATTCAGAAATATACAATTTATCTGAAAATGTTTACCTGATGCAGAACCAGCGGCACCTGTACTCGAACCAGCTCAGCCTGTACAACCTCAGCCCGTACAGCCAATACCGGTTGAAGAAAGACAGCAACGAGCTTCTCAGCGCCAAAACAAAGGAGTCCCTCCAAAGCGTTACAGTTCCACTAGCCAAACGAGCGGCCACAGCAAAGCAGCGCAAGTGAGCTCAGAAGAGCCAGCAAACTGGAAACAAGCCGTCGCAAGCGCCAATGCAGTACAGTGGAAGGCAGCAGCAACCGCAGAATTTGACTCCCTGCAAAGATTTGGTACCTGGGAATTAGTGCCCCCTTCTCCTAGCTACAAAGTCATTGGGTCGCGATGGGTCTTCAAAACAAAACGCGATGACCAAGGAAAAGTGGTCAGATACAAAGGGCGCTTAGTGGCCAAGGGCTACGCTCAGAAGTATGGAATTGATTATTTTTACGTTTTTTCCCCAGTCGTACGATGGGAGAGTGTACGCGCGTTGTTTGCCGTCGCAGCTCAAAAGGGAATGGCAGTCCATCAGATGATGGACGTTGAGACGGCTTTTCTCAACGGTTGTCTACAGTAGGAGGTGTACATGGCACAACCAGAAGGTTTCACTGACAAAAACAAGCCAACGCATGTGTGCAAGCTGAAACGCAGTTTGTATGGGTTGAAACAATCTCCCAAGTGCTGGAACGAAGTGCTCAACCAGGCACTAGAGAAAGTCCAGTTCAAGCAAGCAATTGCTGACCCATGCATCTACTCCAGCCGAATAAATGGCAAAGAAGTTCTGCTCGGCGTTTACGTTGACGACCTACTCATAGCGTGCGCAGACTACAAGGCGTTACAGCACACAAAAAGATTGATTGGCAAGTCTTTCCGAGTAAAGGACCTTGGTAGCGCTAACTACTTTCTGGGAGTGAAGGTCAAGATGGTACAAGGCGGATTTTGGTTGGGTCAGTCCAACTACGCTCAGAAGGTTCTGGAGAGATTCGAAATGCAAAGACGCAAACCCGGCCTACACACCATTAGCAGCCTCCCGAGAACTTTTCCCAACCGAGCCAAGCGCAGAACAGTTCAACGCAACCACCTACCAGTCAGCTGTAGGCAGTTTGATGTTCCTTTCGGTAGCCACACGCCCAGACATTTCGTTTGCTGTTGGTCGTCTTGCCCAGTTTTCTTCATGCCCGTCACCAGTTCGTTGCACGGCAGTCAAGCGCGTACTACGGTACCTGAAGCAGACGAAGAACTTGGGCCTCACTTTCACAAAGAGTGGAAACAGTCGGCTAGTCACCTACTCTGACTCAGACTGGGCTTCAGACAGCGTTACAAGGCGTTCAGTTGGTGGCTATGTGTCGTTCCTTTCTGGCGGTCCTGTTTCGTGGGCATCCAGGTCTCAGAAGCTAGTTGCGAAGTCGACGGCAGAAGCCGAGTTCGTAGCCTTGTCCGATGCAGCAGGAGACGTGAAATGGCTACGCACCTTACTACAAGACTTGGGTTACCCGCTGAACGGACCGACCGAGCTGTTTGAAGACAACAGAGCCGCAATTCACCTACCGGAGATTTCCACTTAGTATCCCACCCCACTTAATATCCCACTGGGATATTACATGGACCGTTCTTCCGCTTTATATCCCATGGGATATTACTTGGCGGCAATGTTTATGTCAAATTTGTAATAATTTTCTTTACATATGCATAGTACTGTATCCATGACAAAACATTGTTCCAGTTAATATCCCATGGCTTTGTCCAGTTAATATCCCTGGGATATTAATTGGCGGCAATGTATTCACTGAGAAACGTGATTTTCCGTGTTATATCCCCTGGGATACTAAGTGGAAAACTCCGGTAGTACCGGAGAGTGCTGCATAGGGTACCCCTCCAGATAGCGTACCCAGGGTACACTAACTGGCATTCAGTGCCGGATAGTGTACCCGGGGTGCAGTATTTGGAGACAGGTTTTAGGGCATGGGTGTCCAAAATTTCCAACCTTATGGTAGCTTTAAAGCAGGTCTACGTATATTTTTCCTCATTTTCGATCGTTTTCACTGACACAAAACTCACAATTATAAAAACTTTGACCAACCACTCTCATTTACATGGCACAAACAGTAATTTGGATTGAAAAATTGCACTTTTGCTCAGAAATCTTGACAACAAGCACTTTAAAATGGTTTCGCAAAGTGCCAGTTAGTGTACCGGGTACACTAGCAGGATCACATTTTTGTTGCAGAAAATGCTAAGTGCTGGTTAGTGTACCCGGGTACCCAATGCAGCACTCTCCGGTAGAGGCACCGCATGGTCACGCCCGCACAAAGCATCTCGACGTCAAGCTAAAGTTTGTGCACGATTACGCGAAAGCGGGCTACCTCCAAGTTTCCTACGTGCCAACAAGCCACCAAGTAGCGGACGGCCTTACAAAAGCCTTACCCAACGCAGCATTTGGGACATTTGTTGGTGCACTTGGGCTTAAACCCTAAAAGGCAGAGACATTTTGCACACAAACAATTCACCCACTCAGCATGTGTTTGTTTGTTGCCAGTATATCTGTCTTTCTGGTGTCCTTTTCGGCTCCAGACCTGTCCCTTGTTGCTGCACAGCCTGTCTTGTCACCGGTGTGTGTGACGTTTTCGTTGTTAATTTATTTTTTGTTGTTTTTCTCACTTTCGATTTCTGTATCTAAAGTGTGACTGGCTGTTCTCGTAACTTACGTAATGTGCTAAAGCTTACTTTTAGTTGAACAGATTCACCGGTCACTGTTTCGGTCCTCTGAAGCATTCATTAGTTCGAGGAGGAGTGTTGATTATTTTTACATACATACATACATGTTGGAACTAATGTACAGGGTAGTAGCTAGTCTGGTTTTTAGGCACAGGAGACACTGACGTTGTAATCTCTGAGTGACCTGCCCTCAGGGCTTTAGCGTCACGGCCCCTGCGCCTCTGTGCATTATCTCGCTCCTTCGCTTTGCCTCGCTGTTACTGGCTCGTTAGAATAAAACGTACTGTTCTGTGTTTGACTGCGCAGCTGCAACAGAAAACCCTGTTTAGGGTGTTTAAAGTAACCTGAAAACCATAATTAGGGCTTAAGAGTTCAAAATAACCTAAAAACCCTAACCAGGGTTTGAAAGTAACCTAAAAGCCCTGTTTATGGTTTCAAAGTAACCTGAAAGCCCTAATTAGGGCTTAAGAGTTTCCTAAACACCCAGTTTTGGGTTTCAAAGTAACCTAAAAAGCCTAACCAGGGTTTGAAAGTAACCTGAAAACCTTAATCGGCGTTTGAAATCAACCTGAAAACTCTGTTTTGGGGTTGAAGTAACCTAGAAACCCCTAATCGGGGTTTCATAGTAACCTGAAAACCGTGTTTAGAATTTCAAAGTAGCCTAAAAAACAGCTTCAGTATGTTTGTACATGTATGTTGTTGAGTATTATTTCATGCCCCCAGAAAATGAGAATCGCGAAACTAGCCTTCTTCGCATTTTTGGTATAAAAATTCGGCGCTTTCAGGCCCTCTTCGGTAATAAACCCTGTTCAAGCATAGTTTTTTCTAGAATAGTAGCTGTCAGAATAGGAATCTAGGAAGTGAAGGACCCGACGATTCGTTCTGCTCAAACCGTAAATTCAACAGTTATACAGTAAGTAAATCGCTAAAAGATGCAAACAGCTGTTCGAATTTTGCTCACTCTTATTACCGTTTTGGCGCGCGCTGTTTTGTGTTTACGTACAAAAGTAACTGTGCGTGTTGTATTTGATTGGGCTGCGGCTGCTGCAGGCCCGGCGGCGAGTATCGATTTTTCGGGCCGCGTCTTTATACACGCACTGCGACGCAGGCACTGTCAGTAGTGTTTGGTTGGTTGATAGATTGTTGTTTGGCGTGCACGATATTTACTCAAAACAGGTTAAATATTATTTTGCTTCGCCCTAAGTCTTCTTCTTTCTTCGCTTGCTTTTTCTGCTGCTAATTTAATTGATGGGTCACATCAAGAATGTATTAATGAAGAATGTTCCACTGTGCGGCCGGCCGCTTGCAGAGCGTGGCCATGCGCTACAGCAAAATTTCGGGAGGGTGACCGAATTTCGATTGCAATAAGGCGCCTAACAGTTTTTCGGGAGGGTGACCGAAATTCCGTCGCCCTCCCGAACGTTCGCGAGGGGACTGAATTTCGGACACTCTCCCGAAATTTTGTTGCAGCAGATGGCCACGCTGTGGCAGCGGCCGGCTGCGCAGTGGAACATTCTTCCCTTATACATTCTTGGCCACATTAACCTCTAGCTTAACCGAGCAAATCTGTACAAAGAGAATAGATTATCGTAGAGATGAAACGGATCAGGTGTAGCTTGGGGAAAATCAGGAACCGATCCCAAACAGAAATTAATGTTTTAAATGTTCATAATTAATTATAAGTTGACATGTTTTATCGATAAATATCGATTATCGATTATTTTTTGGCAAAATTCCAAAATTTCAAAATCGCCCAAAATGGTCATGTCATATATCATTTGAAAGCCCTTCGCCTGACGAGTCCATTGATTGCTTCATCCGCATAGGGCACGCCCCGGGAGGCCTGTTTTGCCAAATATAATAGTACCCCTAGAGACGCATCGGTAATGGCACGCTCCTGAGGGCCTGTTTTCCAAATGTATAAATACCCCTTGGGGACGCATCGGTATAGGGCACGCTCCGGAGGGCCTGTTTTCCAAATATAAATATACCCCTAGGGGTACGCATCAGTATAGGGCACGTTCCGGAGTCGTATAGACATAGAGAAATTAAATAATTAATACAGTCAGGCACTTAACGCCGTTTATGGTACCGACACCATATAAGGTGCCGGTACCATATATGGTACCGGTACCGAGGGTAGTGGTACCATATATGGTACCGGCACCATATATGGTACCGTCACCATATATGGTACCCCCACGTTCGGGGCCTGTGGTGGCACCATATATGGTACCGGCACCATATATGGTGACGGTACCATAGATGGTGCCGGTACCATATATGGTACCGGTACCATATATGGTACCACCACTCCACTTATTCGAAGAGGTCCCATATTTAGTGCCGGTACCATATATGGTACCACCACGCTCGGGGACTGTGGTGGTCCCATATATGGTACCGGTACCATATATGGTGCCGGCACCTTATATGGTACCGGCACCATCTCTGGTGCCGGCACCTTATATGGTACCGGTACCATATATGGTACCGGCACCATATATGGTACCCCTACCTTCGAGCACTGTGGTGGTACCATATATGGTGCCGGTACCATATATGGTGACGGTACCATATATGGTACCGGTACCATATATGGTACCCCTACCTTCGAGCACTGTGGTGGTACCGGTACCATATATGGTACCCCTACCTTGAGGCACTTGATTTTCTGTCATTAAACTCAATTTTTAAACGAAAGAAAGGTGAAAAAGTTAGGCATGTTTTAAGTCTGAATTTCGATTAGTAAGCGATAAATTCAATTTGGGAATTTTTGGTCCCGTACATAGTCAAGCATGCCCATTTTCAGAGGGCTGAGGACTCTTCAGTCATGACTGAAGTGTCTAGTACAGTAAACCTTTGTAGCTCAAACAAAAATGAAAGGTGTTAAATTTATTTACAGACGATTCTGAACGTTTTTGGAGACGTTTTCTTTTCGATTCCAACTCACAACCCTGCGATCTTTTCCGGCGCTCAACCAACTTCCCCACCCTTCTCTGAACTTTGTAGTTTATGGTTGGCCTCTTACATTGTCTTACGAAAAAAACAGATTCGGTTGATCGAATGCATGTACCAACCACCTATGCCCATGCCTAACTTTTTCACCTTTCTTTCATGTAAAAATTCGGGTTCTTAAAATACTCTTCAGCCACTTTTGGCGCTCTAACTCTTTTGCAACCCCTATAGTGGCATATTTTATTGCAGAATTTCGTAGAGCTATCATTGCTCTACATTTTGGTTAGTGGAACGGTTGCCTATCAGCTTGCGTTTACGAGAAAATTGAGTTTAATGACAGAAAATCAAGTGCGAAATTGGCCTCAACGTAGGGGTACCATATATGGTACCGGTACCATATATGGTACCGGCACCTTATATGGTACCGGCACCTTATATGGTACCGGCACCATATATGGTACCACCACAGTGCTCGAAGGTAGGGGTACCATATATGGTGCCAGTATATATGGTACCGGTACCATATAAGGTGCCGGTACCATATATGGTACCACCACAGTCCCCGAGCGTGGTGGTACCATATATGGTACCGGCACTAAACATGGTACCTCTTCGAGTAAGTGGAGTGGTGGTACCATATATGGTACCGGTACCATAAATGGTACCGGCACCATATATGGTACCGTCACCATATATGGTGCCGGTACCATATATGGTGCCACCACAGGCCCCGAACGTGGGGGTACCATATATGGTACCACTACCCTCGGTACCGGTACCATATATGGTACCGGCACCTTATATGGTGTCGGTACCATAAACGGCGTTAAGTGCCTGACTGTAATATTCAATGTATAGTCCATTTCTGACCTTCCCTGATTTCCTCCCTCAGCTACGCCTAACTCAAAGGTGCTTTCGTTACTAATAAAATGAGCCCTAATCACCTTGCATGAGAGAATTATAGATTCGTTTGGACAACCGATTTGATTTTAGCAACAAGTAGAGTACGTACTACATACAGTTTTTTGCAACATACAATGTATATTGAATTTGAAAACGTAATTAAAAAAAAGGAAAATGATTATAACATGAATTAAATGAAGCATGTATATATTATAATTCTGAGCTTGTATTAAGTGGCCTACGTAGAACTTGGTAACGCTGTCAGACGTTCTCTCATTTTATCTATTGTACGTACGTATCTATGCCATTGTTTTCTGTTTTGGCCGCGCTTGCTCTCTTTTTATCGCTCCGCACCGCTTGGCTAATCTTTTATTGAAATCATATAGTAGCACATGTAACAGGTCATTCGGCGAAAGGAAGAAGGTTGGGGTCTGAGTCCGGCCGTGGGAGTTTTGAGCCGAAATTCCGAAGACTGCTAAAATCGTAATTTTATTCTAAAGTACAGTCAGGCAGTTAACGCCGTTTAAAGTACCGACACTATATACATATATGGTACCCCCACGTTCGGCGACTGTGGTGGTACCTTAAAGGGTACCGGTCCGGTACCTACATTAAATGGTACCGGCACCATATATGGTGTCGGTACCATAAACGGCGTTAAGTGCCTGACTGAAGTACAGTAGTTAAAGAACGCTTATTAAATAACGTTAAAGAACGTTCAATTAATTGTTTTGAACTCAATAAGGTACCGGTACCATATATGGATGGTGTCGGTACCATAAACGGCGTTAAGTGCCTGACTGAAGTACAGTAGTTAAAGAACGCTTATTAAATAACGTTAAAGAACGTTCAATTAATTGTTTTGAACTCAATAAGGTACCGGTACCATATATGTATGGTGTCGGTACCATAAACGGCGTTAAGTGCCTGACTGAAGTAGTTAAAGAACGTTTATTTGGGCTCAACTAATTGTTTTGAACTCAATTTTCAGGCCTGAAATTGTATTAAAAGGAAAAAATACCCCTAAACATATTTCGCAGGAAGTGTTTCATGGGGTGGGGAGTTTCAGTCTTGGGGGTCTGGCCATGCCATGGTCGGTTGATGGGGAGACCCCAAACTTCCTTACATGTATGATTTAAATAAATAAAATAAAATGCATTTCAATTCAATTTTCTATTATACGTAACGATACATTGGGCAGGGGGTCTGGGTGACTCGACCCCCTCCAACCCAATCACCTGAAGCCTTAGTGAATCGGCGCTGGTATAGGAGTGCGGTTCTATTGGAACTTTTACCGTACTATTAATTAAAGGGCTAGTGGTAGCTTAGCTGCCACCTAGCAACGCTGGCTGGTGGTTCGCTGATTTAGCATTAGCGATTGTTTGAGTTTTACGCTTTGTTTGGAGTCGGTTGCTCTGTTCATTAAAAGTGCTTAGAAGGCTTATGGTTGCAGGCAGGCCGAAATGGAAAAGCACGAATTTGGTCAAAGGCAGCCTCCACTAGCTGTTTACCTAAAACGAATTCTCGGTCGATATCCGGATGGTCAAATCCTAAAGGTATGCGCATTCATAACCAGATGGTTTGTTGCCTCTTCGGATTAAAAACATAGATGCTTCTTCGGCTGGGGGATAACCGTGTTCCAAAATATACTGTAGGTCTCGGCACTTCAGGCCACATATTCAGCGTCCTTTTTTGGGCTTAGAACAGGGAAGGACAGGGTCAAAATCTTGCCTGAACAGCTAAAAGTACTGAATTGCTTTTAAATCATGCACAAAACCCTATTTGTTTAATAGAAAAACGCAGCTAAATGTATCTGAAAACTCTTGCCCATAGCTTCTGAATGAAACCCAATTTAGGGCTTTTAACCGCGAGTTCACCTAAGAAATGTCAAACGCCTGAAAGAGATGTAAAGTGTAAAGTAGAATACCTACGTGGATGTCAGGCATTTGAACCAAGTGGTGTTTGTTAGTTAGTATAAGAGTAAAAACGACCACAGCAAGAAGGTTTTTTGCATTATTTCCTCACATGGCAGAAATTATGGCATTTTTCATAATTTTCACCCCACAAATCATTTTTTTGTCCATAACTCTCTAAGGCATCGTCTAAATTTAACCAGCAATACTTCAAAATATGCGATTTTTTTGAGAGAATATATCTGAAAGCTACAGCTGTTTTGGTCTCTTGCTTTATGAAATATTCACGATAAACTGATCCAAAACACTCCAACTTTGAGGTCACCTTTCTCTGCTAGAGGTGCCTACGCCTACTTTGAAAAATCCTCTGGCTGTTTAATAAAACAACACCTATACTACATATAAGAATCTATAGAAGTTCTCGTGCGCATTTTTGATTTGCTCGACAAAAATCGATGTTGAAATTAAAAAATACGTATTTGAAATTACCATTCTGATTTGTTCGGATTTTGGGATTAAGCTTGCTTGCAGCACATTTCTCAGCGCATTCAACAGCTGAATAGATAGTATGAATGATTAAAATTGAACGTAGAATGTCACAGAAGTTTTTCTGAGAATAGCGGATTACATACTTTTTTTATCAGTTTCTCGTGAATATTTCATAACACAAGAGACCAGACAACTCGCCACAGGGACAACTCATGATTTTACATTTTTTACATGGACTAGCAGTTATAACCTAATAATTGTGATTTAATAGTTTTTGTAGAGTGCTGAATTAGGCAATATACTACGCAGTGCAACTTTTCCAGGAGCTGCTGCAAAACGCAGAAGATGCATCGGCGTCTGAGTTGCGTCTGATTCTCGATCTTAGAACGTTCGGCACTGACACGATCGTCGACCCTCGTCTGTCAGTGTGTCAAGGCCCCGCCTTACTGGCTTACAATGACGCTGTTTTCACCGAAAACGATTGGCATGGCATCCAGCACACCGAACAGTCAGTGAAGCTGGAAGATGCAGAAAAGATCGGACGCTTTGGGCTTGGCTTCAATGCTGTCTACCACCTGACAGGTTAGCTGTTTGCTTGATTTGCTGAGACACCTTTGTATGTGTCTTTTAAAGTTCGTTCCTGGCAGTTGCACCTGTTTAGATTTTCCGTGGATAATGAGCACCAATCGAATTGGCGTGTTCGACCCTAGAGAGACTGGAACCTTTCGCAGTTCAGACACCGATCACCCCTTGTCTGGCTACAGATGGCATTTTGATGATGACAACGACAGAGTTCTAATGCAGACCACGCTATCGCAACAGTTCGAGCCATTCAAATTTGATCAGTTCACGCCAGGGAAGGATCGGCGTTTCGAAGGTAACGTTACATTAGGTGATTGAAGCGTTCAGACCTACATATTTTGTCTCAGTCCATGCATGTAAATAGTCAAGAGGAGAAAATTGAGGGGTAAGAAAGTAAAGGTTTTTTGTTGCTCTGATACTTGCACAAGTTATTGTATGTACACTAGTAAGGGCAGTGTGTGTTTCCATATAAGCAACTCAAATCCACAAAAATGTGACCCTGGCGTTTGGTCGTCTGAACGCTTCAGCTCATGTTTTCCGTTTAATTGTCATTGCCAACCGAGATCGGGCAGACATGTAAAGTGGGGGGTCGGCGGAATCGGCCGGCATGGTGTGCGTTGGACATCCCTATGACCCCAAAGTAAAACCCTAAAACAGTTCCGCCCAACTCCCTCTCGGTAGCCAGCAATGGCCATCAGCGGTTCTCTCTGATCCGGCCATTTTCCATAGTAAAAGTCGAAAACGCACCAAACAGAAATGAATGTTTCTCCGGGGGGCTACCTCGCTCTTGCACGTGCTATGCAGCGTTCGAAAGCCCACATCATGAGCTTTCAGAATCTGTAATAAAATTTGTGGCGATTTTTGTTATTTCAAAAATAATCGATCCCGAAATATCGACTGATCACGATTTCTTCAGTTTTTACGGAAATGAGAGTTTCTCTGGGGGGCTACCTCGCTCAGACAAGTGCTATGCTGCGTTTGAAAGCCCACATCATGGCCTTTCAGAATCTGTAATAAAATTTGTGGCGATTTTTGTTATTTCAAAAATAATCGATCCCGAAATATGGACTGATCACGATTTCGTCAGTTTTTACGGAAATGAGAGTTTCTCTGGGGGGCTACCTCGCTCAGACAAGTGCTATGCTGCGTTTGAAAGCCCACATCATGGCCTTTCAGAATCTGTAATAAAATTTGTGGCGATTTTTGTTATTTCAAAAATAATCGATCCCGAAATATGGACTGATCACGATTTCGTCAGTTTTTACGGAAATGAGAGTTTCTCTGGGGGGCTACCTCGCTCAGGCACGTGCTATGCAGCGTTCAAAAGCCCACATCATGGGCTTTCAGAATCTGTAATAAAATTTGTGGCGATTTTTGTTATTTCAAAAATAATCGATCCCGAAATATCGACTGATCACGATTTCTTCAGTTTTTACGGAAATGAGAGTTTCTCTGGGGGGCTACCTCGCTCAGACAAGTGCTATGCTGCGTTTGAAAGCCCACATCATGGCCTTTCAGAATCTGTAATAAAATTTGTGGCGATTTTTGTTATTTCAAAAATAATCGATCCCGAAATATGGACTGATCACGATTTCGTCAGTTTTTACGGAAATGAGAGTTTCTCTGGGGGGCTACCTCGCTCAGACATGTGCTATGCTGCGTTTGAAAGCCCACATCATGAGCTTTCAGAATCTGTAATAAAATTTGTGGCGATTTTTGTTATTTCAAAAATAATCGATCCCAAAGTATCGATTGATCACGATTTCTTCAGTTTTTACGGAAATGAGAGTTTCTCTGGGGGGCTACCTCGCTCAGACATGTGCTATGCTGCGTTTGAAAGCCCACATCATGAGCTTTCAGAATCTGTAATAAAATTTGTGGCGATTTTTGTTATTTCAAAAATAATCGATCCCGAAATATCGACTGATCACGATTTCATCAGTTTTTACGGAAATGAGAGTTTCTCTGGGGGGCTACCTTGCTCAGACATGTGCTATGCAGAGTTTGAAAGCCCACATCATGAGCATTCAGAATCTGTAATAAAATTTGTGGCGATTTTTGTTATTTCAAAAATAATCGATCCCGAAATATCGACTGATCACGATTTCTTCAGTTTTTACGGAAATGAGAGTTTCTCTGGGGGGCTACCTCGCTCAGACATGTACTATGCTGTGTTTGAAAGCCCACATCATGAGCTTTCAGAATCTGTAATAAAAATTGTGGCGATTTTTGTTATTTCAAAAATAATCGATCCCGAAGTATCGATTGATCACGGTTTTATCAGTTTACAGCATTTGACTGAAGTAGCTAAAAAAGAAAATGGGATGACCAAATTGAGGTTTTCTGGTACGTCAAATTCATTGGTGACGCCCATTTACAGCTAGGATCACGATACTTGATCGATTATCGATTTTTTGCTGTGTAACTGACCCAACTACACTGATGTTAGTGGTTTTTCGGCATGCCGATTTCAACCACGATGTTGGTTTAGAGATGTTTATGTGTTGAAATCGGCATGCCCGAAAACGACTAACATCCTAGTTTTTTTGGCCTGTTTACTTGCACAACAAAAATCGTAACAACAAAAACGTGCACTAACATCAGTGTAGGTGGGTCATCTACACGTAAAAAAATCGATAATCGATCAAGTATCGTGATCCTAGCTGTAAATGGATGTCGCCAATGAATTTGGCGTACCAGAAAACCTCAATTTGGTCATCCCATTTTCTTTTTTAGCTACTTTAGTCAAATGCCGTAAACTGATAAAACCATGATCAATCGATACTTCAGGATCGATTATTTTTGAAATAACAAAAATCGCCACAAATTTTATTACAGATTCTGAAAGCTCATGATGTGGGCTTTCAAACGCAGCATAGCACATGTCTGAGCAAGGTAGCCCCCCAGAGAAACTCTCATTTCCGTAAAAACTGAAGAAATCGTGATCAGTCGATATTTCGGGATCGATTATTTTTTAAAAAACAAAAATCGCCACAAATTTTATTACAGATTCTGAAAGCTCATGATGTGGGCTTTCAAATTGTATCTCGGCCCCCGGAAATTGGACTCTCATTTCCGACAAAAACTGATGAAATCGTGATCAGTCGATATTTCAGGATCGATTGATTTTGAAATAACAAAAATCGCCTACAAATTTTATTGCAGATTCTGAAAGCTCATGATGTGGGCTTTCAAACGCAGCATAGCATGTCTGATAGCCCCCAGAGTAACTCCATCATTCCGTAAAAACTGAACAAATCGTGATCAGTCGATACTTTGGGATCGATTATTTTTGAAATAGCAAAAATCGCCACAAGAATTTTATTACAGATTCTGAAAGCTCATGATGTGGAAGCGCAAACAGCATAGCATGTCTAGGCAGGTAGCCCCAGAGAAACTCTCATTTCCGTAAAAACTGAACAAATCGTGATCAGTCGATACTTTGGGATCGATTATTTTTGAAATAACAAAAATCGCCACAAATTTTATTACAGATTCTGAAAGCTCATGATGTGGGCTTTCAAACGCAGCATAGCACATGTCTGAGCGAGGTAGCCCCCCAGAGAAACTCTCATTTCCGTAAAAACTGACGAAATCGTGATCAGTCCATATTTCGGGATCGATTATTCTGAAATAACAAAAATCGCCACAAATTTTATTACAGATTCTGAAAGCCCATGATGTGGGCTTTTGAACGCTGCATAGCACGTGCCTGAGCGAGGTAGCCCCCCCAGAGAAACTCTCATTTCCGTAAAAACTGACGAAATCGTGATCAGTCCATATTTCGGGATCCGATTATTTTTGAAATAACAAAAATCGCCACAAATTTTATTACAGATTCTGAAAGGCCATGATGTGGACTTTCAAACGCAGCATAGCACTTGTCTGAGCGAGGTAGCCCCCCAGAGAAACTCTCATTTCCGTAAAAACTGACGAAATCGTGATCAGTCCATATTTCGGGATCGATTATTTTTGAAATAACAAAAATCGCCACAAATTTTATTACAGATTCTGAAAGGCCATGATGTGGGCTTTCAAACGCAGCATAGCACTTGTCTGAGCGAGGTAGCCCCCCAGAGAAACTCTCATTTCCGTAAAAACTGATAAAACCGTGATCAATCGATACTTCGGGATCGATTATTTTTGAAATAACAAAAATCGCCACAATTTTTATTACAGATTCTGAAAGCCCATGATGTGGGCTTTCGAACGCTGCATAGCACGTGCCTGAGCGAGGTAGCCCCCCGGAGAAACATTCATTTTTGTTTGGTGTGTTTTCGAGTTTACTATGGAAAATGGCCGGATCAGAGAGAACCGCCGATGGCCACTGCTGGCTACCCAGAGGGAGTTGGACGGAACTGTTTTAGGGTTTTACTTTGAGGTTATAGGGATGTCCAACGCACACCATGCCGGCCGATTCCGCCGACCCCCCACTTTACATGTCTGCCTGATGGCTGCCTGATTTCGGTTGGCAATGACAATTAACAATGACATGTGGATATATCTATAGGAACCTTGTTCCGGTTTCCGCTTCGTCAGAAGCTGGATAACTTTGCCAGCAAGCATTTGTCTCTGTCATCCATCACCTACACAACTGATGGAGTAAAGGACTTGTTCGCAAAGTTCAGATCCGATGCCGATCGCATGTTGTTGTTCTTATCGTCTGTTCGCAAGATCAGTCTCACAGAACTGTCTGACCAGGTGCGTAAAAGAACACATGTTTGAGAAAAAAATTGTTTTGTCTACAGTCAGTCAGAGAGACTAAGCCATAGACGAATCGGTTCCTTTCATGGCTTACCTCTCCGACTATGGCTATGATGTTCCATCGATGGCTATTGAACGCCTACTTAGCCATACATGGCTACTTAGCCCTCTATGGCTACTTAGCCCTCTATGGCTACTTAGCCTTCTATGGCTACCACTCTTCCACAGCATAGCCAACTATGGCTATGTAGCCATCTATGGCTACATAGCCATCTATGGCTACGTAGCCATAGATAGCTAAAAAGGCGGGGCCTCCTCGAGTTTAGCCATAGATGGCTACATATCCATAGATGGCTACGCATCAACATAGCCATCTATGGCTACATAGCCATCTATGGCTAAAAATGTGGGGCCTCCTCGATTTTAGCCATAGATGGCTACATAGCCATAGTTGGCTACCACTCTTTCACAGCATAGCCAACTATGGCTACATAGCCATCTATGGCTACATAGCCATCTATGGCTATGTAGCCATCTGTGGCTAAAAGTGGGTGGACCCTGTTTTTGTAGTCATAGATGGCTACATAGCCATAGATGCTATGTTGGTACATATTTGGCTGAAAGTGAGCGGGGCCTGCCTTTGTAGTCATAGTTGGCTACTTAGCCCTCTATGGCTACCCCGTTTGGGTAGACCAAACTCCGATTGGAGTAGTTTTCTGATGGTTCCCAATGAGCCCCTCGCATGACAGGACCGAATGTTATGACTTTTCGTGGTGGGACCCTAACCAGGAAGATTTGTCATCAGTAAGAAGTGCGCCAAATTCAAATCACTCAGGTACTGGCACCTTCTACTGAACCTAAATCGTCTTCATCCTCCAGGCCACCTCTGCCATTCGCTGACTTCCAGATCATACCAGAACCACTTCGATCATCCAGCCCGCCACTCACGATTTGCACATCATCAATCTTCGCCGAAGTACTATCCTGAGAATCGGCCGATTTAGAGTGGAAGAAGGTGAAGCTGCCGATTTTCCTTCAGCTTTCCACGATTCCCACTCTTCTAGCTTCTGTACTTCTTTGCATGGTTTCTCCTTCAAGGCACACCACTTCGATCCACTTCAAATCGCGCCGCCAAAGTACTATCCCAAGAATCGGCCGATTCAGAGTGGAAGAAGGTGAAGCTGCCGGTTTTCCTTCAGCTTCTTTGAGGCACACCACTTCGATCCACTTCAAATCGCCCCGCCGAAGTACTATCCTGAGAATCGGCCGATTTGGAGTGGAAGAAGGTGAAGCTTCCGATTTTCCTTCAGCTTTACATTGTTTTAAGTCTTGTAGCTTCCATACTGCTTCAAAACTTACTGGGCCTCCAGCCACACCACTTCTAATCCACTTTGAATCGTCCTGCCGAAGTACTGCCCCAGAATCGGTCGGGTTTGGAGTGGTAAGAGGTGAAGCTGCCGATTTTCCTTCAACTTTCCATTATTTTAACTACTGCTTCAAATAGAAAGTTTGCATCAAATATGCTTACTACAGTATCCGATCCAATCGGGACCATCATATTCAGACTTAGCTAAGCGAGAGCTTTTGATTGAGTACCTACATGCCTATGTTACAACGCAGCGT
Source organism: Sabatieria punctata (assembly GCA_030248155.1). Classification (NCBI taxonomy): domain Eukaryota; kingdom Metazoa; phylum Nematoda; class Chromadorea; order Araeolaimida; family Comesomatidae; genus Sabatieria; species Sabatieria punctata. The sequence goes on from JASANB010007905.1 coordinate 88,349, forward strand.
TAAAAAGTTAGAAAATTTGCATAAAAAATTTGCATATTCAAAATGTCAATTTTTACGTAGCCATCTATGGCTACGTAGCCTTCCATGGCTAAAATGGCTCAATCGTTTTTAGCCATAAAAGGCTACATAGCCATAGATGGCTATGTAGCCATAGATGGCTACATAGGATCCGATAGCCATCTATGGCTACTCTCAAAATGAAACTGAAATAGCTGATCGGCAAATTCCGAATTTTAGTTTCATTTTGAGAGTAGCCATAGATGGCTATCGAATTTTACATAGCCATCTATGGCTACATAGCCTTCCATGGCTAAAATGGCTCAAACGTTTTTAGCCATAAAAGGCTACATAGCCATAGATGGCTACATAGAATCCGATAGCCATCTATGGCTACTCTCAAAATGAAACTGAAATAGCTGATCGGCAAATTCCGAATTTCAGTTTCATTTTTAGAGTAGCCATAGATGGCTATCGGATTCTATGTAGCCATCTATGGTTATGTAGCCTTTTATGGCTAAAATGGCTCAATCGTTTTTAGCCATGAAAGGCTACATAGCCATAGATGGCTACATAGAATCCGATAGCCATCTATGGCTACTCTCAAAATGAAACTGAAATTGCTGATCGGCAAATTCCGAATTTCAGTTTCATTTTGAGAGTAGCCATAGATGGCTATCGAATTTTACATAGCCATCTATGGCTACGTAGCCTTCCATGGCTAAAATGGCTCAATCGTTTTTAGCCATAAAAGGCTACATAGCCATAGATGGCTATGTTGCCTGAGTTCTCTAGATTGCTTTCGCTAGCCATCTATGGCTACTCTCAAAATGAAACTGAAATAGCTGATCGGCAAATTCCGAATTTTAGTTTCATCTTGAGAGTAGCCATAGATGGCTATCGGATTCTATGTAGCCATCTATGGCTACATAGCCATCTATGGCTATGTAGCCTTTTATGGCTAAAAACGATTGAGCCATTTTAGCCATAGAAGGCTACGTAGCCATAGATGGCTATGTAGCCATAGATGGCTATGTAGCCATAGATGGCTACGTAAAAATTGACATTTTGAATATGCAAATTTTTTATGCAAATTTTCTAACTTTGTAACGCTGCTTCGTAACATAGGCATGTAGGTACTCAATCAAAAGCTCTCGCTTAGCTAAGTCTGAATATGATGGTCCCGATTGGATCGGATACTGTAGTAAGCATATTTGATGCAAACGTTCTATTTGAAGCACTAGTTAAAATAACGGAAAGTTGAAGGAAAATCGGAAGCTTCACCTTCTTCCACTCCGAATCGGCCGATTCTCAGGATAGTACTTCGGCGGGGCGATTTGAAGTGGATCGAAATGGTGTGCCTCGAAGAAGCTGAAGGAAAATCGGCAGCTTCACCTTCTTGCACTCCAAATCGGCCGATTCTCGGGATAGTACTTCGGCGGCGCGATTTGAAGTGGATCGAAGAGGTGTGCCTCGAAGCAGAAAGCATGTCAAAGAAGTACAGAAGCTAGAAGATTGGGAATCGTGGAAAGCTGAAGGAAAATCAGCAGCTTCACCTTCTTCCACTCCAAATCGGCCGATTCTTGGGATAGTACTTCGACGGGACGATTTAAAGTAGATCAAAGTGGTGTGGCTGGAAGGAGAGAGTTTGTTGAAGAAGTACAGAAGCTAGAAGAGTGGGAATCGTGGAAAGCTGAAGGAAAATCGGCAGCTTCACCTTCTTGCACTCCAAATCGGCCGATTCTTAGGATAGTACTTCGACGGGACGATTTAAAGTAGATAAAAGTGGTGTGGCTGGAAGCAGAGAGTTTGTTGAAGATGTACAGAAGCTAGAAGAGTGGGAATCGTGGAAAGCTGAAGGGAAATCGGCAGCTTCACCTTCTTCCACTCCAAATCGGCCGATTCTCGGGATAGTACTTCTGTGAGACGATTTAAGGTAGATCAAAGTGGTGTGGCTGGAAGGAGAGAGTTTGTTGAAGAAGTGGAGAAGCTAGAAGAGTGGGAATCGTGGAAAGCTGAAGGAAAATCGGCAGCTTCACCTTCTTTGACTCCAAATCGGCCGATTCCCGGGATAGTACTTCTGTGAAGATTGATGACATGCAAATCGTGAGTGGCGGGCTGGATGATCGAAGTGGTTCTGGTACGATCTGGAAGTCAGCAAATGGCAGAGGTGGCCTGGAGGATGAAGACGATTTAGGTTCAGTGAAGGTGGCAGTACTTGAGTGATTTGAATTTGGCGCACTTCTTACCGATGACAAGTCTTCCCAGTTAGGGTCCCACCACGAAAAGTCATAACATTCGGTCCTGTCATGTGAGGGGCTCATTGGGAACCATCAGATTGTCAGAAAACTACTCCAATTGGAGTTTGGTCTACCCAAACGGGGTAGCCATAGAGGGCTAAGTAGCCATCTATGACTACAAAGGCAGGCCCCGCTCACTTTCAGCCAAATACGTATCAACATAGCCATCTATGGCTATGTAGCCACCTATGACTACAAAAACAGGGTCCGCCCACTTTTAGCCATAGATGGCTATGTAGCCATAGATGGCTACATAGCCATAGATGGCTAAGTAGCCATAATTGGCTATGCTATGAAACAGCGGTAGCCAACTATGGCTACATAGCCATCTATGGCTACATAGCCATCTATGGCTATGTAGCCATCTATGGCTAAAATCGAGGTGGCCCCACACTTTTAGCCATAGATGGCTATGTAGCCATAGATGGCTATGTTGATGTGTAGCCATCTATGGCTATGTAGCCATCTATGGCTAAACTCGAGGAGGCCCCGCCTTTTTAGCTATCTATGGCTACGTAGCCATAGATGGCTATGTAGCCATAGATGGCTACATAGCCATAGTTGGCTATGCTGTGGAAGAGTAGTAGCCATAGAAGGCTAAGTAGCCATAGAGGGCTAAGTAGCCATAGAGGGCTAAGTAGCCATGTATGGCTAAGTAGGCGTTCAATAGCCATCGATGGAACATCATAGCCATAGTCGGAGAGGTAAGCCATAAAAGGAACCGATTCGTCTATGGCTTAGTCTCTCTGACTGACAGTTACTGTTACAAAAGGATATGATTTCTGAAGGGTAAAACGTCCTTTTATCTGCTCAGCCATTTCTTTACTCGCTTCAGGGTTCTGCTGAGTTGTTTTCAATCGAAAAAATCCCCACCACCGATCCGGTTTTGAACCCAGCCAGCCACAGAGAGCGGTTCTGCTACCACGAGTGTGAGATTGTGGTCAAGGACTCCAATGCAAACTCCTTCTGCCAGGCTGATGAGGATGAAGTGGAACATGACAATGCCAGCAAGACAGTGAGGAGGTGGGCTGTGTGCCATCGGGTGGCGGGACAGTCATTCGCTGCTTCTCTGGCTGAAGAACTGACTCTGTTGCCCTGGGTAGCGGTGGCCACTGAACTTGGTATCACTGATTCCACCACTGCCCCGTGTTATGTTTCCTGTTTTCTGCCACTACCGCCCAGTGAGGAGAGTGAGACAGGACTTCCTGTGCAAGTGCACGGCTACTTCTGTTTGACTGACAACAGACGTGGAGTCCTCTGGCCTGCAGGTACTTTGCTTGAAAGTGAACTGCTGTATATGAGTGTCAAACTGAGCCCTTGCTTGAATTGTTCAGTTTGGAGCTTTTTACTTTTCTACAGTCCCAAAAATGACAACATTTCTTTTTCCTGTCATTTCCGCAAACCATGGCCGAATAAGCTGCTTGCTAGACTGTGGCGTTTTTTGTGTTAGAATTTCACTGATGCTAAAAGTGTTGGAGTCTTGCTAGTACCTGTTTTTCTGATTCATTCAAAAGTTTCAAAGTTCATCAAAGCACTGTTACATAGAGCGCCTGGGTGACCACGACGACTGGTACTGTTTTAGCTGATATGAACAGCAGCCAGACTCAGTGGAACAGCGAACTGGCCGATTGCTTGCTTTCTGAGGTGTATCTGAAACTGATGGCTCAGTTGCGTGGCAAGTACGAATCTTCTGATGCCATCTTCGCTCATACAGTCATCAGTAGAATGTGGCCGCGACTCAGCGATACCAAACATCACTGGACAGTAGCTGTTAAAAGCCTGTACAATAACGCTGCCAAAAAGCTGGTATAGTAAATTTATCTACATTTAAATTAATGTATGTATAAATTTTAATCATCACACTTGAGTCTATCCCCATGAGTCTGAAAAGCAAGTCTTTCAGTTGTTCTGGTCGCACATCACACAAAATTGGGTCTCCAGCTGTGAAGCAGTTTTCCTTCCTGAGGAGCTCTCAGACTCAGTCTATCTACCTGCAATAGAGAAGCTGTGTCGAGCCGCCAACCTTCCTCTGGTCAGCGGTGTGCCTGACTTTGTGCCTGACCACTTCAAGCAGATCGCTTCGATTTCTCTGCTTCGTATTTCGCCCAGATTTGCTTGTGATCTGCTCAAGACTTGCCCAAAGCTACTGCAACGTGACTTGGAGAGCAAGAACCAACTGCTGGACTTTGTTCTGTCCGATGGAACTGTTTCGAGCAGCGATCTTAACCGAGTGCCGCTGCTGTTGTTGGCCAATGGCAAATTTGTGACCTTTGATTCCAGTGCTGAGGCGGTCTATGTGGAGACTGAGCAGCACCCCCGTTCGTTGCTTCCTGGGCTTGACCATCGGTTCCTGTGTAAAGCACATTCCAAGAAACTTCAACGCCTAATCGGTTTTGGTACGTGCGCATGTACATAATCATTTTGGGTAGCTGTTAAACACGTTAATACCACCTTGATAACATGTTATTAAGCATACATGTAACAGGCCCGGGCCGGCGTTGGGGATTAGGTTTCCGTCAGGTGGGGGGGGGGGGTCGAGTAACGGGGGTTTCGTCAGAGGAGGTCCAAAATTTCAAAAAGTTCCAAAACGCCTGAAATGAGGTTTTAGCACGTTTTTCTCAGTAAGGAGGCTAAAAAGTCGCTATTTTAAGCTGCCAAATAGCCTTTTAGAGCTAAAAAACAAGCCAAAAACGATAAAAAGAGCTTCCGAAATCACCGATTTCTCCTGAATGTCAGCAGCAGAAGCGCTAAATTCGGTTTCCAAAGGCTTCCCAAGCAAATTTTAAGCTAAAAATTAGTGATTTCTGAGTTCGTTTGTTAGTACTGGAGCCACTGCTAGCACTACAACTACATACGTATAGTCCTAGTTTTACATAGAAGCCATAATTGGGTTGCTTTCTGTTAAAGATGAAACCAAAGTGTTTTTTCATGGATTTTGGGGCTGCTGCCATATATCACTTGACTGACTATCGATAGTCATAAAACAGAGTTCGTGCGGGGGGCCTGGAAAAGTTTTTTTTAAAGTCAGGGAATGAGGGAAAAGTCAGGGAATTTGGTGTCCGGTCAGGGAGAAATTTGATAGCAGTAGAACCATCTGTCGCCCAAAGGGCCGTGTCAGATACACATTTATACACACCCTTTTTGAAAATGGGACTTCTGACTTTCCACAACTACTACAACTTGAAATTTTACCATCAGAATAGCGTTAAAATGCGTTTTTGAGCACCAATGTTTAAAACTTCTCACTCTGGTTGGTCAGGGAAATTTGACTTTGGTCAGGAAAGGTCAGGGAATTGTGCTTTGAAAAAGCCGCACGAACCCTTTAAAACATCGAGTCGATAAGTGCTATACCGTTATAAACTCTTAATAAGATGACAAAGGTCACTGTTGGCATTTAGCATTTGAAAAATTGGAAAGCCCTCACTTAAAGGGCTACCTTTTCTAATCTAAACGTTCATGTAAGTGAAATTGAGAAAATGTAAGCCCAATGGCTTCAAATCGAGACTACATGTACACGTACTGTACGTCAAAACATTTAATATTATGGCCACTTCAGCGATTTCTGCCCTTTAAACTATTACGTAATGAAGTCATGGATGTAGCTGAGTTTTCGGCTTGGGGGGGTCCAGATACCAAATAGGGTTTCTCAGCACTATTTCCTAACGGGGTTTCAGCGACCTTTTTTGGTGTCCGAAAGTGGGTTTCAGCGACCAGTTTTTGGGCTCAAAACAGGGTTTTGAGGACTAAAAATCGGGTAAAAAATCCTCTCAGAAGTGCAAAAATGCCCTTTAAAACCCTATTTATTGTTTTAAAACGTGCAGAAAATCCTATTTTTCATTAAAAAACGTGCAAAAAACTGTTTTTGGTTTAAAACGCCCAAAAAAGCTCTATTTTATTCGACATGATGCAGCTAAAATGGATTTCTGGAACCCTATTTAGAAATTTTGAAACCCAAATTAGGGCTCTGAAGCTCTGTTTAGGGCTTCTGAGAACCAAATTAGAGTTCTGGAACCTTATTTAGCGCCTCTGAAACCCTATTTACAGCTTTTGAAACCCTAACTAGGGTTCCGAAACCATGTTTTGGGTCTCTGAAACCCAAATTAGGGTTCTGAAACCCTATTTTGGGCCTCCAGAAACGGAAATTAGGTCTCCGGAACCCTATTTATGGCTTCAGAGACCTTAGTTACAGTTTCAGAGTCCCAAATTAGGGTTCCGGAACCCTATTTTGGGGCTCCTGAAACCCTGTTTAGGCTCTCTGAAACCCAAAATAGGGTTCCGGAACCCTATTTAGAGCTTCAGAAACCCTAATTAGAGTTTCAGAGACCCAAATTAGGGTTCCGGAACCCTATTTAGGGCTTCAGAAACCCTAATTTGAGTTTCAGAGACCCAAATTAGGGTTCTGGAACCCTATTTACGGTTTCAGAAACCCAAATTAGGTAGGGTTCTGGAACCCTATTTACGGCTTTAGAAACCATAATTAAGGTTTCAGTAACCCGATTTAGAGTTTTAGAAATCCTATGTAAATTACGGTTTATAAGTCTTGAAAGGGTAAATTTTAGCAGTTTTTAACCCAAAATAGAGTGTCAGAAACCCCCAAATTCGGCTGGGGGAGGGGTTTCGCCGAAAATCGGGCTTGGGTTAAACCCCCCAAACCCCTAACTACATGCCTCTAACCTAAGTTAACGTAACCTGGTCTGTCAGATGAATCTTTTGATTTGCAATTTTGCAGGCTCCCAGCTTCGTTTTCTGTGCAAGGAAGACGTTCCAATGTTGTTGAAAGCTAGCATGCACAGCGGTCAATGGACGGCGCAAAACAACCTTGACAGGTACTGCGCTTTTTTGTATGGACTCCGGAACTGAATTTGGGCTTTAATTTGCTCTAGGCGCAAATACAACACGTTATCTGGCGAGGGGTGATTGCGTTGTGGTCTGAGACTGGGGTGGGTAGCCCCATCGAAAAGCTTTGCCTACTTTTTAAGCGGTTTTTCAAACAGTTTTTGTTACTGACCTCCACAAATCAGTTTTTGACCCAAAGCTGCAAAATGTTATGTTAGGCCTGTTTTCCAGGACATGTATGGAAATATCCTAAAGTCAAAAATATTTGAAGGGCTTGAATTATCGACTAGCCAGAAAATTACAAATAAATTGCACGCTACGTTTGTTTATTCCAGCTTGTGGACATACATAAACGATCAGTTTGATTCGTTGCACTCCTGGGAAGGACTGCCTATAATTCCTGTGCTCACGAGAAGCAGCGCCATGTCTACTGTTCCTGTCGATTCAGCTTTTCCTGCTCTCAGCGTGCAGTCCACTCCAGCGGTTGTCAAGGACTGGCTGTTGGACACAGTGGGACTATGTCTGACCAGCTCTGCTGGCTACCTGAAGAAGTGGATCGGCACCAGTTACATTCTGGATTCACATGATGCAGCCAGTTGTCTGAGAGCGTTGTTGTGGCATTGCTGGAAGAGAGATTCAAATAGGCTGGTTTTTTGTGTTCAGGATGCTTCAAAAAGCTGTCCACAGGGCTTCAAATGGCTGCTGCAACAGGTTTCGTTACTTAGACGCAACCAGAAGCCACGCGACCTAATGAAGATGGTCTACAATCTTCCCTTGTGCAGTGCCTACTCTGCTAGTTCTGTAGAGCAGAAGCTGATCTCAGCTCAGGAAGCCAACTATGAGTGTATTCAACAGACCAAGTGTGGACTGGATTTGCTGCTCTCTTCTATCGGGTTGCCTAGACCAGTTATCTGGCTCTCTGATGAAACCGCCTGCTTGATTGGTCCGCTTGGTTTGAGAGAGTTGAAGATCACTGATTTGGCAGTAATTCTGTTCAACGAAAGCTGTCACCGTGGCTACTATGCGATGAACCAGCGCAAGAGCGATGCGATAATGGATTGGGTGTTTGAAAACTACTTAGAACTGAAGAAAGAAGGAGTCAATTTTCACGCAATGGATTGTCAGTTGTTCTTGACGCGATTCAAGCAACTGGCACAGTTAAATCAGCTAAGTTTGTTCAAGTACCAGAACGGTTGTCAGCTGTTGAACAACGCCTCTGAGAAGAAGTGGGTGCAGATACGTCAGTCACCTGTTGTTAGATGTGTGCACGGAAAATACCATCATCCATCCACCTTGGCTCAAAGTTTGCGGTCCACTGATGCCTGTCCATTCATGTGCAGTCCATATATGCTTGAGTGCAAGGAATTTCTGGTCAAATGCCACATCAGAAAGTCTTTTGAAGTTCAAGACCTGGAAGGAATTATCCACAGCATGCAAGCGCAGCTTGGAACTACATCCATGTCAGAAGACATGTTGAAAGCTTTCATTGTGGTCATTTCTGAGTTCAGCAAGCTGGTTAAAGGGAGTGACTTAACACAGTCCAAGCTCCATTCGTTTGGCTTGAAATTACCTAACACTGAAAAGGTTCTCTGCCTTGCCAAGGAATTGATCTACAACGATCTTTCGTCACATGACATGTCAGTGGAACTGGGTGACCATCAGCTTGTTCATTCAGAAGTTACCCGTGAGGTTGCTTTGCTCCTTGGTGCCAAAACTGGCCAAGATGTGCTGCTAGAAGGTTTTGAAGAAGACGATGGCGAGGATTTTGGCCAACAAGTTGACTTAGTTGCGCGAATCAAAACACTGCTTGACCAATATCACTCAGACCTCGATCTGTTTCAAGAATTTATTCAGAATGCCGATGATGCTGGAGCCACCAAGATAACCTTTGTGCTTGATGAGCGATCTCATCCCAAACACAACCTTCTGCATGACAATTGGGCAGAGCTGCAGGGTCCAGCTCTTCTAATCCACAATGACAGCACATTCACTGATGCAGACTTGAAAGGAATTCAACAACTTGGTGTTGGTTCCAAAGCTGAAGATCGTGAGAAAATCGGCCGCTATGGTGCTGGTTTCAACTGTGTGTACAGATACACAAACTGTCCTTCTTTCATTTCCAATGATGAAGTGCTGTGCATTTTTGACCCACTGAAGCATTATTTGAAGATCAGTCATTCCACAGAGAAAGGTGGCCGAAAATTCAACTTTCAAAGATGGACAGGAAGAGATTTCAGAAAACAATTTCAGCCATTTATCGTCTTTTCTTCTGGAAAATCTACTGCTCAGTGGTACCACAATGTTTCGTCTTCCTCTACGCAACGAGCAGGACAATTCTGTGTTCGGAAAAGGTTTCTTGCCAGATGAAGTGCGAGTATTGCTAGAGATAAGGCGGGTACCCAGCTGAAGAAATCCTGCTGTTCCTGAGAAACGTCAAGGAAATGACTGCTTACCATTTACACCTCGTCTGGTCTATTGTCCCAGCTCTGGGCAGTTCAAGCAGAACCAGAGTGATGCCATTCTGGGAGAGTCAAGAGAATCGTTCAGCAGACTGGTGCACAACTCGTAGCTGCCCATGAACCAGATCTCTGTTCATTCGACTGTGTATGAGTTGGCATTGAAAGGTTCTCACTTCAAGCCGGAGGAACGATTTCTTGTTTTGTCAGCGCCTTGGGTCTGAGGGTACAAAGCCGATTTCAACAAGATCAAGATGTACCTATGGTGGGTGTGGCTGCAAGACTGTCAGATGACTTGGAGTGGACACACTCTTTTCTGCTCACTGCCACTTCTCAGGCAACACTGCTGCCAGTGAGTATCAATGCTTTCCAATTTTTGCACTTGACAGTGAAGGCAGGAAGAATCTCTTCACGGCAGTGCAAGGCCAAGAGAAGAGGTGCAACATAAATGGAACTCCATGTTGATTCATGACGTTGCGGTCAAGGCGTATGTCGATCTTCTTCTACGCATGCAAGGACACGGCAGAAGACTCTCTATCAAAGAAGCTAGATGTCAATGGAATACTGCTGACCATCCAAAACTTCTACCAGCACTTCCCGTTTGAGACTCAGAATTTGCAGCAAGATGTGACACTGTGGGGCGACAGATCCAGATTTGCTAAAGGTGTGCTTTCAGCAGTTGCGCAAAGTAAAGAGGCGCTGATTCCGTGCCTTGTTGTGCAATCACAAGGTTTTGCTGTTCAGTGGATGAGCTTGTCTTCCAAGTTGTTTCCTGTGTTCCCACAGATCTCATTGGATTGCAGTGTGTTTGAAC